>JABASK010000955.1:0-11199 GCA_019776465.1 Rambutanura hunanensis | reverse complement strand
TTGAACATGACCCGTGGCGGCAAGAATATTAGCCTTGGTATCTTCCAATGCTTGCGTAGATCGTGCCACTAAAACAAACACTGATCCTGGTCCTACTTTTTGTGCAAATTGAATTGCAACTTCTTTGCCAATTCCACGAGAAGCACCAGTTATCAAGCAAAATGTACGATGATTCCAGAATTCCATTCTGAAAGCGTAAATATCGATATCAACTTTTTAAGTTTTGGTTTTAGGTTTTGAGTTTTAGAATTATTACTTTAAGAATTGGGCGCCATAATTTATTTTACGAATTACGGCTTTTAGTTCAATAATTGAAACCTTTTTTTTTACTCACTTGATACCCTTGACTTGAGTTGTCGAAAAAACTTGTCTCAAAATCGGTGAAAAGACTTCAAAAAAAATTTATCACGAGAACTGATTCACTTGCGGCAAGAGGAACAAGCGGAATAGTTTTTGTTCTTAATGTGCACTAGCATATGTAACCAAAATGAGTGTTCTGGAGACTAGTTTGATATGTTAGACCAACTTAAGTATTTTATCTACAAGATGATAGCTCTATTATAAGTGATGTAACGAAAGACCTTGACCTTGAACATGATAAATGAGTTGAATTGAACCAACTGGTGGTTTTTATGGTACAAATTGGAATAAGATAATTTTTTTATAACTGAAATTCATTGTCTGAAACACTTTCGTTCCTCCCCACCGCACACACACACACTCATGAATTATGGAGGAGTTCACCTTCTGCGTAATGATAAATTAATAATGAAAACAATATAGCATGCTTTATTATTTGAATCCGGGTAACATTTTAAAATTTTGTAGGCAAAAAAACACTTCAAGATTAAAAAAGCGTCGAATTCTTCTTTTAGGAAATGTAAAGTTTCATGTGTCGTCTACGCGTCGTACTCTTATTGTACTTGATTTGCTCCACGATTGTCAAATTCTATCACTTTTTAAATAAAGTTTCGATTTTCTCATTAAAAATTTATGTATTTTTTTTTCAAATTTTGAATTCACCACAGAAATGTGGTCACAGCTGCGTAAGCCAGGAAATCTAGAGTTGTGTAAAATTTAAAAAATAGTTAATTAACAGATTAGAAAAATTGCAATTACGGTAAAAAAAAACAACAACTTTGGCTTATTTTCATCATGTCCAAGAAGAGTAAATCTTTGTTTTCCTTTAGTAAGTTAACGTAACCACGAAACATATAATGTTATAATTAACCACCTAATTATTTCTTGGTATGGTACACGTATAAAAGAACTTCACACCAAAATGGTTTTTTTTAATAAGCAAAAAAAAATTTGTTAGCTTAATTTTCTAAAAACAAAAAAATTATTAGAACATTTTTTATTTGAAAATGCGTGCTGTTTTGTTACTACTATTTTTCGTCGTCATAAATATTGGGTTGATACAAAGTGGTACTAACGAAAAGAGGTTTCAAGCCATTGCAGATGCCTGGGTACGCGCCAGTTCGGATGTGGACGCACATAATGTTATCGGTATTAATTTAATTTAATTTTTTTTGAAATTAAAAAAAAAAAACTAATAATTTGTCACAATTTTTTTTTGGAAAAAGTTTATTTAAATTAACTACTTTTTTTAGCAAGGAAAGTTGACCTGAACAAATACGAGGATGCTGTCAAAAAAAAATTAGTTGGCAGTAAGTATTTGATTTCTAAATATTAATGCTGTTTAAAATCTACAAAAAGAATTTATATCTTAATTTATTCCACAGAATTGAAGAAGCTTTTACCAATTAAGTAAAAGAAAGAAGATTCGTGTACTGTTAACCTTACAAGACAATTGGGCAACAGGACGCACCTTATTTCCGTCAATCGAGAATGCCGTTATTTCTAAAAGAAAACTATACAATCAAACCGTAAAATTCAGAAAAGCACAAACATTAACCAGTTTACCATAGCTATGAATTTTTACACAGTATCAATTTTATTAAAGCTAAACTTTGATTAAGTGGAGGAAATCTTCTCTGGTGATTTGATAATTGAATAAATTTCAGTCAAGCTACTTCAAATTTTTCCCATTTGTCTATATTATTTGGTTTAACAAAATACATAAGAGTACATTTAGAAAAGGACACATTTATTACAAAAAAAAATTACTCAGAAGTGGACCTTATAAATCTGCCTGAAAAAAAAGATGTGCTAGTGGCAATAATGTTGGCAATTTATTGAAAATTTGGCCCATTCAAAGGGGTCAAAATTGCTTTGAAATAATTTTTGCATCGCTTGAAATTTTATTTAATCTCTGACTCGTTAGGCACGAAATAAGAAATTAATGTTGAAACTGCTAAAAAAAATTTATACCAAGTTTTAGCCATTAACAAAAGGTACGATTCGAGTTGGGAGCTACAAAATTGTCCAGGTATATACCAATTTTAACCGCATGAAAATCGGTCTCAAATTCCTGACTAAATTTCATGTGGATTTAAGCAGCAAAATTGTAACAAGCAGATTAATTTTGTAGAAACTAATATTCCAAACACCATAAATTTCAAAAGAACACAAATATTGTTCCCGGTAATTTTTTTTAAATTTCGATAAAGTTTTAATTTGAATATAATCAACCTCTTGATAAAAATCGACACTCGGAAAACGCTTAGATTTCATCGTCGTAATCTACGTGCTCTCCTTTGGTGTACTTCTTAGATGTCAGAATGTCAAGTAATTTCTTTGCACTTTGCGCAGGCGTCAAAATCGTTGGCTTTATATCTTCAAAGAATTGGGCAAAGTCAGCGTTAGAGGTGTTTGTAAGCATTTCTGTAAGCATTTCCGTATCAACAACTCCAGGGGCGTAACTCAAAGTTGAAATTGATTCATCTTCAATAGCTATAGTTCGCATAAACATATCCCTAGCTGCTTTTCCTGAACAATACAAACTAAGTGTTTGAAATGGTTGAACTCCAGCTAGGGACGAAACTTGAATGATGGTGCGTTGTTTTTCTGGATTGTTAAATATTTTAAAAAATGCTGAAGTTAGAAGAATCATAGAAACGATATTGAAATCGTAGTAAGATCTAATGGAAGCTAAATTGTCCTGTTCAATTCCTCGAAGCGTAACGTTCCCAATTGAAGCAGCATTATGAACAAGAATGGAATGATCAAAATCAGCCGGAGTAGTATCCGTCGTGACCAACGCTTCGTTGACTAATTGTTGATAATTAGCTGTTTCGACATTAGTCAGGTCAAGTGTAGCTATTACTACTTGAACATGACCTGTGGTGGCAAGAATATTAGCCTTGGTATCTTCCAAAGCCTGTGTAGATCGAGCCACTAAAACAAATACCGATCCTGGTTCTACTTTTTGAGCAAATTGAATTGCAACTTCTTTGCCAATTCCACGAGACGCGCCAGTTATCAAACAAAATGTACGATGATTCCAGAATTCCATTCTGAAAGCGTAAATAAGCAATAAAAACTTTTTGAGTTTTAGAATTATTTTAGGAATTGGGCGGAACATTATTTTTCGGATTATAGCTTTTAGTTCAATAATTGAAACCTCTTTTTTTTACTCACTTGATACGCTGATTTGAGTCGTCTAAAAAACCTTGTTTCCAAATGGGTGAAAAGACTTCAAAAAAATTTATCACGAAAACTAATTCACTGCAGCAAGAGTAACAAGCGGAATACTTTTTGGACTTAACGCGCAACCTGTATATGTAACCAAAATGAGTATTCTGAAGCTAGTGTTATATGTTAGACCAACTAATACAAGAATTTTATCTAGAAGATGATAATTCTACTATGAGTGTTGTAACTACTGACCTTGACCTTGAACATGATAAACAGATTGAATTGAATCAAGTGGTGGTTTTTATGGTACAAATTGGAAGCTAAATGACCATGATTTTTTATACCAAAAATTTCTCCGCATTGTCCGAAACACTTTTTCGTTCCTTTCCTACCCACTAGTAATAAATTATGAAGAAATAAGTGAAGTAGTAGAACTTCACCACCTTCCGAGTAATGATATATTAAAAATTAAAATAATATAGCATGGTTTATTATTTGAACTTAAAATTTTAGACTTAAGCAAAAAAAAACACTTCAAGACCAAAAAAGGTGTCGAATTCGTCTTATCAAATGTAAAGTTGTAGTTGTCCTTTATTGGGAATTTATTTATTGTGAAATTCTATCATTTTTTGAATGATTCGATTTCGATTTATTCCATTATAAATTTTATGTTTTAAGTTGTTTTTGTTTTCAAATTTTGAATTCACTGTAGAAATGTAGTTACAGCTTCCTAGTCAGGGACATCTATAAAGTTGTGTAAAATCTAAAAATAGTTAATTAACAGAATAAAAGGATTGTAGGTTAGGCTACCTGTAGAATGGGTGTGGAATTAACATCGAAGTCACGGACTTGTATTCAGCTTCATTACAAAAAACATTTTAGACTGCTTGAAATTTAAAGAAATTCGAGAGCAGTTAGAAAACCAGATTAAAAGATTCAAACTTGAATGTATGAAAATTGAGATAAAAATGAAACCATCAACGACATGACTTTATCGATGAAAATTGTGAAGGTTGAAAATGGGTAAAAAATGGAGGACAAACTTAAATGAATTAAACAGAGGTTTGCTTCGACAAAATTAGAAAAATGACGGAGTCACTTCATTAAGTTCTGTAAAGCTGGAATACTTTTAATGAATCACATGAAGCGATGACAAACTAAAATGGATTAAACTAAAAAAGAACGTCACTGTTTTTCGAATAAAAAAACGTCAATCCACAGTTCGTATGTAGATAGAAAAAAAAAATGTTAAAAATTAATACAGAAAAAAATGAAAAAGCATTAATTTTTTTTTCTTTTTTTCTTCAAAATAATTATTTACAGAAAACTTTGCATTTAGGCAGATTATTTCTTTGAAGTTGTTATCGTGATAAAATCAGAAACAAGTATTATTCATACTAATATATATAAAAAAAATAATGTTTTCACTAATAATATAACTAACATTGCAGAGTAATATAAAAATAAGAATTAGTAATTTTGATTTTATTAAATATTATTCGGAAAGAAGGCAACATCAGTTATTTTCCACATCCATATCACTACATTATTAGCCAACTGACAATTCCCAATTTCAAATCAGCACTCATAGTTTGACGATTTAAACTGCCACTCTCACAAATAAAAAAAGAATTTAAAATAAATAAAGGTTTACTTTCGCAGTGTTTATTGTTAATTAGATTAGCATCACCGTGCGTGGAAAACCAAAGCAAGTTTAAAGAATATACAGTAGCTGCAAAAATATAAAATTGTTTAGTTAAGTTTTTGTACAAAAAAGCTTGTGAGTGACCTCGGTAACTCCGATAGGTTAGACTAGCTGACATAAAACTGTGGTTTATTTTGCGTGGTTTGATATGAATGACACCTTGAATCTCTTCAATTTTTAAAAAAATTATAGCAATTTGACAAATTCTCAACAAATTTATGCAGAACATTAAGTTAGCACGTTATGTTATGTTAGGCAGCCTGACACAAACCGTCATCAACGCTCCTTGTCAGATTTCACTAACACAAAAGTATTTAAGCTAATGAAAGCTACATTCTAATTTAGTTCCTCACTACAATTTTATTTTAAGACCTTTGAAATGAATTCAAAACTATTCGGCTGTATTATTATTTTGGTTACTTTTATAGAATTGGCCTTCTGTGGTAATGGCAAAGCACTTCGGAATAAAATTGATCGAAGAGAAGAGTGTACTTGGTTAGACGAAAAATGTTTAACAGAGGTAGTTAACTTATGTTACATAGTTCTTCTACTTTTTACTTTGATTAGTTCATTATCATTATACTTAAGTCTACACAATCTAAATGTATAAGATTTGGTAAAACGCTTAATCAATTGGGTTGGTTTACCCCCTTTACATCTCTGTCAAATACATCCGAGGCCCTTTACATCCCCGATCCTCCAGATACCTAACCTAAAAAGCATTAGGGAATGTAAAGGAAAGGTGATGTAAAGGGCCCGGGATCTATTTCCAGGGATGTAAAGGGTGGACACGATTGGGTTACTGTTGGGATTGGTAGTTAGCCCACAATTATGTACAAGACACTATATACCTGACTTTACTGTTATAGACCACAATTTAAATTTAATCTTAGATTTTATAAATTACAGTTTCAAAATCTTGTCCTCAAGCCGTATCTAGACAAATCAACAATCGTTACGCAGTTTAATCAGTATGATATCCATATCTTATCAATGGTATCAATAACATTGAATTCGAAAAACGCACTTTTTGTTGACTCTTTTGCAACGCACGTGAAGATAGGAAAGAGGTTGTATAGCCTTTCTTCTTCGAGGACTACCCTTACGAATATTACTGACAATTCGAACCAAGTTGAAAATAAGAAACAGTATGACAAATATGAAGACAATGCTCTGGATGTAATTGCAGATAACATCGGGGAAGACTTGGTATACCACTATCTTAAGCAAAACTTAATTTTTTTTATGACAAAGTTTAAAATTGGTAAAATGTGTCCTCTTTTTAGGTTGAAGCTATTGATACGGCTAGGATTGTATTCGGTGTATCTAAATTAAAAAACGGTATTCATACTTATACTGTTTTGAGTTGGTCCGTTTTAGCAAAACTTAAGGCATAAAATCGTGTTACTGCTATAAGCACTATTTATTAACACCTACTGAAATTTACAATACCAAGATTTGTAAAATATTCTCAAGTATATTAAATTTTGCAAAATGGCTACATGACTAAAAAAAAACACGCGTAATTTATTAAGTTGATTTCTTTTAGTTAGCTAGCACTACAATTCAGTATGGCTATTAGGTTGATTAATCGGTAAATTTTTTCATAAGTTGTACCAAAGTTTCAATCTTATTATAATCAAGATTTTGATCGAGACGAATAACTGATGTATTGTGATTTTGTACAGTACACTACGATATTCTCAATCTTGCCCCCATTCGCTTTTCTAGGTCTATATACAATGGTTTAAAAAATAACCCAAAATTTCCACCCACGTTTGGTTCACAAATTGTATCCGGACGTTTTACAATTTTAAATTTTGTAAGAAATAAAACAACTAAAACTTTTAACATTTCCATAACAAATCGTTGTCCAATGCATGACCTCGGACCATGACCAAAAACCATGAAAGTGTAGGGGTCCCGCGCTTTCTTTGCTTCGCCTCGAAACCGCTCCGGATTAAAACTAGTCGGGTTCGGGTAGTTAATTTCATTAAAATGTATTCCGGCCATTGGAAAGATCACTTGTGTACCGGCAGGAATTCTAATCCCTTCAAAACTCCAGTCCGTATTACAAATTCGTTCGGGTCGAATAAATGATTGATGCATTCTAGCCGATTCAAGGAGACAAGCAGTTAGAAGCGGAAGGTCGTTGCTGATTGTTTCTAGGGTTACAGTAGAAGAATTTGAAGTAAGCTGAGAAACCATTTCCTGGTAGAGGTCTTCTTGGATGGTAGGATTTGAAGCCATTTCAAACATAAAAGAGTCAAAAGAATCTCGAATACCAAAATAACCTACAACCAATATTCAATCAGTAACTAATCAATTCAATGACTGTTCGCTGATAGTCAAAATTTTTGAAATTTCTTTTAAACTTTTTTTTATAGATGCCGCGTACCTCCCAAAAAAAATTCCCAGGCTTGTGCAATTACAACATTTTCATGTATATTGAGTCTTATGTAAGTTGGGTCATTGCGCGTCTTTTTTATCATTTCAACCAGTGTTGCCGTGGCGTCAATCCTGACCTCAGTTGACCTTTCTCTAGAAGCTAGAATTGACTTGAGTGCTGAGACAAAGAAGTTCATACCGCCTTCATCCATTTGAATAGGATTTAACTTCATTAGAATTGGAAAGATTTCTAAAAGTTTTTAATTCATAAAAATTATAAGATGTTATAAATTTTTTTTAAAGATTTATTAACCTTACTTGTTAAAACCACCTTCCATCCTGCGTCAATTGGAGGATCGTGTAGCAGAGCCAATTTCATATTTCGAATAAATTCATTTTGCTCAGATTTGGCATCAGGAATTACAATTCCGCAGAAACATTTGGCTAAAATTTCAATTACCATTGGAGCTACGAATCTAAATAAAAAAATATAACTTTATGAAGCAAAAAATTTTTTTGAAGGTCACGTTTTAAAAAAAAATCATCTTACTCTCTAAACCGAATCTTTTCAAGTCGACCCCCTTTAGCACTGCAATCTTCCAATAGAAAATTAGCATAATCTTCACCAATTTCTTGGACGATATTGGTCAACATTTTGATTTTTCCACCCGTGAAAATTGGTGTTAGAGCACTGCGTACTATTTTCCATCTTTCATCTTATTTAGTAACAAAACAAAATAAATTAAAGCAACAATAATATTGAGTTAGTCAACTCATTGAATGAGAAACATATGTTCGGTTTTAATTAATTTTAATTCAGCTTTTATCTTCATACCAACAAGGATATCAAGCAAGTTTTCCATAATAGAGCTACCATCCGTTCCAAATTGCCACCCATGATTTCGAAAATGTTCAAAATCTACTGTTGTTATTTGCCGAATTAGTTTAGGATCCGAAATGTAAATTTGTGGGTTTCTTCCATCATAAAGCTAAAAATAAATTAAAAAAAAAAGACATACCCTTAGCTCTATAACCAAAAATCCTACAAAAAATTTACTTAAAAGTGAAATTTTTTTTTGTTTCATAAAATGACCTAAAATCAAAAAGCCAATAAAAAGTAAGTATAAGTAAATATCTTACTCCATATATTGATCCGTACTTTTTCACTCGTTGAATATCAAGCTCTTGCATATTTACGTATGGTTCCATATAATTTGATCCGAAAAATAAAAATGGCTTTATTACCGGAATTCCAAGAGATTCGAGCGAACCATAGTACCACCGGGAGTAGAACACTAGTGAAATACCAATAAGTCCCATTAACAAAACTAAAAACCAACCTAGAATCGTAAAAAGATCCATTGTTTTAAAAGGGGAAAATATAAACTTTTAAAAGGTATGGGTAGTTATAGGCCCAATTAAATTTATCCTAGAAATCAAAAATTTGTTTTGTCTAGTATAAAAAATTTCTCTGTCTCACTCTTACAAGTTCTGCCTTTCAAATTGTACAATCTAAAGAAAAGTTTCAAATTTTCATGCTCTTATTCCTTCAATTCTTTTTCTAACGACAAATATAGTTAAAAGCAATTTAAGTCAAGTGTATTTGACCTTCACTCTTTATTCGAGAAATACAAAACGACAATGAATGGTTAAAAGATTAAATTGGTAGAGCTTAGGAGACATTTTTTACAGATGTGTACCATTACAATTTTTTTGTAGATAAACCTTGTAAATTTAACTTTTAAAACCAATAATATAACAAGTGAATGGAGATTAAAGGAGAGTACACAATTTTTATTGACACATTTAAAAATGTCCTGATAATTCTATAAAAAACGATTGAAATTTTATTGTTGAAAATGTACAAGATCTTTAATTATTACGCTGTGGTATGAGAGTATGACAAAAAGTATGCTCAATTAGCAAAACCCACTGTCCCAACACCTATCCGGAGCTTCGTGGCAAGTTTCGCTATTAGGATTATAGCAGAAATCACCACATCCCGTTTCAGAATTCGGACAAAGTGATCTGCCATAACAGGTCAAGTTAGTAGCTTTTCGATCATAGCACATATGAGCACAATAAGAGTCACCAACGGCACACAAGTTGCCGTTATGGCACGACTGGTCAAGAGGATTGTAGCATTCATATCCACAAGGAGATAAGTGGTTGGGACAAGGAAATTTGCTATATCCAATCCGTTCATGACAAGTTTCATTGTGCCGCCAGTAACAATAGTAACTACCGCAAGGTTCACGACCAGCGTAGCAAACTTTCTTGTTACCAAAACACGTTTCTTTTGCTGGGTTATAACATTCGTAACCACATAGAACGTTGTCAGCAGCACATTTACGGCCCTTCTGACACGATTCTCCAGCATCTTCAGAGTAGCAGTCAAATCCGCACCGTTTTTCTCCTGTTCAAGAAAAAAATATACAAAGTTTTATATTAAACACGGTGATTACATTTTTTTAATTTTTTTGAATATTACCTCTTTTGCACAAAATTTTGTTATCAATGCAAACAACTTCCTCTGCAGGCTTGTAGCAAACATGGGATCCGCAGGCTAGTTGACCTTTGACACAGACTGTGATATCATTCTGGCATTCTTCACTAGCAGGATCATAGCATTTGAATCCACAGAAACTTTTATCTTTTTCACAAAGAGTACGATGATTGTAACATTGATGCGTAGTTGGGTTATAACACCCGTAACCGCAAACGTCTTGAGTTTCTTTGTTACAAACGACTTCATTGTTACGCAAGTAACCTTGGTCGTAACAATTTTCTGTCTCGGGCCAATAGCATATGCGCCGAGTTCCGCATACTTTTTGTCCATTTTCACAAAGGGTCGAACCATTTAAACATGATTTTTCTCCTGGAACGTAACAGTTGCCACCACACGACACTTGATTTTTGGGACAAGCATACGCGTTGTCATGACAATCTTCTGATTCTGGAGAAAAACATTGGTGTCCACATAGTCCGTCATCCTTGGAACATACGACATATTTCGATTGAGTAGGCTTAAATAAAAATCATTAAATCTGAGCTAATTGAACATATAAAAAAATTATGAAGTTATTTTTGTTACCTGTTCTTAAAATGCAAAGGATAATACAGCAAACGATGCGAAATATTTTAATTGTCATTTTTTTGCTAACAGCTTCTAATTTGCTTCCACCGTTCAAAAGCGAATGCTTAAATTAAGTTCTGCTATTCACTTTAATTGACAGAAATTGTTGTTAATTAAAACTAATTCAATCAGAAGTTAACAAACTTAATTAGACATTAAGAAGTATCCCTTACACATAACATATAACAAAACCTATAATGGTGTTGCGGTTGAGCACAATACATGCAAAGAAAATATACGTTTTCCATGAGAAATTACTATAAAGTGGGTTTTGTAAGTATAAAAAAAATGCGCAATTTAGGACTTATATTGTTAGTTCATGGAAAACTTGGCTCTTTTTTAAAATTTCTTCTGGCAAAATTTAACTTATTTCACAAAAGTAACGAGTTGCCAGAAAATAAGAAATTTATCGCAAAATTGATGAAATCAT
>JABASK010000954.1:0-11203 GCA_019776465.1 Rambutanura hunanensis | reverse complement strand
GTAGGGATTTGGAAAGTTAGTGTCGAATCGGGATTTAGTAATGGAGGACAAAAAAGTTATTACAAGAGTCCGGATGATGTCTACGTCTTGTTTAATCCATGGGAAAGGGGTATTTAGGCTCAAAAAATAATTTAAATAAATTATAAAATTATAAGATATTACATTTTATTCGTTTTTAGCGGATAGTACTTATATGGCTGACACGGAGCTACTGGACGAGTAAGCATTTGCCTTGAGCAATTTTACCTTCTAAATTTGCTATGTACAACACAGCAAAAATTCTATATCCTTTTTCTTTTTTCTTAAGATACGTTTTGGAAGATCAGGGTAAAATTTGGGTTGGACCACACGGTTCCTCGAGGGGACGGCATTGGATTTTTGGTCAATTTGATGATTCAGCCCTTACCACTCATTATGATTTTGTTAGAAAAGTCTGGTCTAGCATTTCCAGCACGTGGAAATCCAATCCTCGTCTCGAGGGCATTGTCCAAAATGGTAAGATCGAATTATTTTTTCCGAAAAAAGAAGCGTCTCACTATATATTTTTTCTACAAAGGTAAATTCAAATGATGACGATGGATTGTTAGTGGGTCGTTGGGATGGCAAGTATTCAGATGGAACTGCTCCTTCAGCCTGGACAGGCTCTGTCCCAGTTCTGGAACAGTACTTTACAACGCTCAAACCCGTGAAATACGGGCAGTGCTGGGTTTTCTCAGGCGTTTTATGTACAGGTAATAAAGAAATAACACTAAAAATTTTGCTGTAGCGTTAGGAAAAGCCTAGAGTTGTGGTTGGAGAAAGCAAATTGGAGGAAAAAGGAAACGAGAAAATTTTCATCTTTTCCAAAATCTCTGTGGGTCTTAGAAAAAGCTTAGGAGAAAGTGTGGGATTTATGATTACATCTATTGCCACACTTATTGTTACCGGGATTCCACTTTTTGTGTCCTACATTCATTTATAATCAGGCTAAAGAAAAAGTAATGTAGTGTATGTTTGTATAACTTAGTATATGGGTTGAGTGCTTTCCTTTTGAGTCTCAACCTCTTCTTACTTTCTTCCTGATTGATGTTTTTCTCTTCACTTTTTCAGTCTGTCGCTGCCTTGGGATTCCGAGTCGAGGTATAAGATCAAAATTTATTACACTTTTTACTTTTTCGCAAGGTAGTATATGAAAAGGAAATTTAAAAGCAATTTTTATGTAAAATACGTACAAAAAGAAGCAAGGCAAGATCTACTTCCGTTAGTGCGAGTAATATAGACGTGTGTAATAGTTTAAAAAGTTGTTTTGTATTCATGCTTGGCTGAACTTGAAGTTGTTTCCAATTTGGTTTCTGCCCATGACGCCAATTCCAGCCTTACAATTGACACTTACTTTAACGATAAGAACGAAGAAATGACGCTTGACCCAAATAATCCTAATGGAGGAAAAGACTCGATTTGGGTAAGCTACTCTCGTTTTTAAATGAAAGAAAAATAAATTTCTCAAAAAAAAAATTCCTTTTTTTAAAAATAGAATTTTCATGTTTGGAATGATGTTTGGATGGCAAGGCCTGATTTTGCCAAAAGGTTATGGAGGTTGGCAAGCACTTGACTCGACACCGCAAGAAAGAAGCGAAGGTTATGAAAAACAGTTTGCAATTTGACTAATTTACTATAAAGAGCGAAATTGTGACATACCTTAAATGAAAATTACTAATTACAGGCCTTTTTCAATGTGGTCCAGCTTCTTTAGAAGCTGTGCGAAATGGTCAAGTAGGATTTGCCTACGACGTACCATTTGTTTTGGCAGAAGTTAATGCGGACTATGTCAAATGGCGAGAAGACAAAGAATCAAAGTTTGGATTTACACGTGTCCATTCGGATAAATATCAGTGCGTTTAATTTAATCTTACTTTCCGTTTCGAAAATTGAAATGGCTTAATTTTCAAAATTCACAATGCGTGACCTATTATTTTATTATAGCGTCGGCAAAATGATTCTAACTAAAGCACCAAATCAATTCGATCCAGAGGGTGATTCGGATCGCCAAGATATCATCGATTCTTACAAAGGAGAAGAAGGTTAATTAACTAACCACTCTAACTAACTGATGTTAGTTTTTGACAAAATTTATACAAACTTTTCAACGCACCGTAGGTACTAGAGCTGAACGCTTGTCACTTTACAACGCTATTCGTGGAACGACTGGTGCCCCACTTTTCCACGAAGTTCCAAATGAACCCATTGATGACATGGAATTTAATCTAATTGACTTGGACCGCGTTCCTGTGGGTGACCCGTTCCAAGTAATTATTACAGTCAAGGTACAGAAAAGTTATATAAATGTCAAATAACTCCTGAAAATGATGATAATTGAAAACCATATACTAAAACAATCCTGTTTCTAAAATTGACTCCTAATTTAGAACAATTCTTCGGAAGTTCGGTCATTAAGTTGCTTGCTGTCAGCAGAAAGTGTTTACTACACCGGGATTCGTGCCAAAGCTGTAAAACGAGCCACCAAAAAGCTTGATGTTGAGCCCAATAGCAGTACGTTCAAAACACTTTCTGTTTTTACTGCTAATCATATAAAACTTTCACTTCCCGTCACTTTCCCTTTAATTTTCAACCCATTTGAAATTGGACGGAAAGTTGCGGAAATTAAACTGATTTTAATTAATTCAACTGTTTATGTATTTCACTGTGGTAATACACTATAGCGGAGCAATTAAGACTAAATGTGACGCCAGAAGACTACATGGACAAACTGGTTGAGTATGGAATCATGAAAATATTTGCAATCTGTCACGTCGAACAGGTAAACCACAAACATATTAAGATTCGGAACTTGGCAAAATTTACTAATTAAATTCGCCTTATGTTAGACCAAGGCGAGTTGGTCGGATGAAGATGATTTCCAAGTGATTAAACCAACGCTTAATTTGAAGGTGAGTGTTGGTTGCCATTAGTAATTTGTTTTTTAAATTGCGCAAAATTGTACAAAGAGAACTTTAAAGGTGTCGCCGTCATTAAAAGTGGGTCAAACCGGAGTGGTCACATTTAGTTTTGAAAATCCATTAAACCGTGTTCTGACGCAGTGTAAAGTTAATTACGAAGGACCTGCACTTACTAGATTTGGAACTATAAAAATGGGGTATAAGTTTGCCACTTTCTTAAAAGTATAATTGACTTGCAAATTAAATGATGTTTGGTTTACTCATTTAGTGACGTTGGTGCTGGAGAAGAATTTAAATATACACATAGTTTCATACCAAGGACGCCAGGAACCCAGCGATGGGTTGCGACATTTTCGAGCAAGGAACTGATTGATATTGTGGGATCAGCCGTTGTCGAAATTTCGGCCTAAACTACTGTAATTTTACAAGTGTAATTGGTATAGTGCCTGTTGACAAAATAAAAGTGTCTGGAGTTCGGGTACTCATAAAGATCTAAATTATTCGTTCGGGGTGTCGAATTTGCTATAGTTGTGTAACGCCTGCGTTAATTCCAATTATACATTATTCACAGCGTAGTGGATCAACATGAACATAGACCCGTGCAAGAGTGCGCATGCAAGATGTCGTTGCAAAGTGTAGTTAATCATATGAAGCGCGTTATTGATAACTTTTTTGTCTTAATAAAGTACTAACTATTTGTGAAAGAGAGAAAAAGACAATAACTTATGGCAAAACTTAAACTAAACTTTTACGATTTGGTGTGATTTACATCTAAGCGTTTTTTGTCAATGTTACGTGATTCAATCCACATTTTCATAAAGATTTCAGTTATAATTACAAAACTCCGACATGTGGAATGAAGTTGAGACATACGTCATACTCATAATGAGAGTCTACGATTCTTCTCGAAAAGTTCTAAAAGTGTAGTCCAAGTTGGAACGTATTGAGTGAATTTATAGCGTCAATGACTGGGTTTAGACTTTGTTGTCATTAGTACCAGTACCAGTAGCACCTGGAATGCATGCCGCATTTTCTTGATTTCCTGCTGTGTTCACTTCAGCATAGGGCGGCGGAGGTTCTTGGTAAGGAGGTGGTGGTGGCAAATCTTCTTGTGGGTATGGTGGAGGTGGAGCTGGTTTTGGAAAGAAATCGCGACCAGATTGTGGTTGCCTGATGGACAAAGATCTCTCCTCCGGAGACTGGAAGAATTGGCGATGGATGAGCCAATTCCTTGATGAACTCACTGACGTAGTACAATCCAAGAGCTCTGAACATGATCTGTGCCATAGAGAAGATTTGTCCAGGAAATGAAATCCTGCCAGTAGAGAACAGGTTCAAGCCAATGAAGACGACGAAGAAGACTGTGACTCCGCTCCAGAATCGACAAAATCTGAGAGCTCTCGAGGTTTCGGTGCCCTTAGTTGGGTAAAGTAGCAACCATTAACACAGTTGGGAATTGACCCTAAATAAAGTTACTAAGTGCCATTTCATTACCGGATCACATGCTTTCAGAAGTCTAATGGCCGCCATAAGTTGTATAGTGTTGATCAATATCACCAGCATAACCATTCCCAGCATTACGTTTGCAAGGACATGAACTACAGAGAAGGACTGCTTATAATACAAATCGTTTAGTGTTAAGTTTATTTACATACCTTCATTCCCTGTCTTATTTGAACGCAGCAATTGCATGTTAGGTTCATCATCCTTGAAGTCAATTCGTGCGTTCCTGAAGAGAGATCCTTCATTTCCGGATTGACCGTGTGAAGACAGTAGAGCTATGCCAAAGAAAGTGAGAACAGCTGATCCAAGTCCCAGACTTGACCAGATCTAGCAACGTATTAATTTATGCAAAATAGTACAAGACATGAATAGGGTCTTCAAAAATCAAGTTAGAAGATCTTACGATATCAATGACCGCCACTGCCCGACACCTTCCACGATAGTAAATGTCCATATTGAAGATGATGAAGTGAATACTATTGTTCAATTAGAAATTGCAATTGATACTCGTTGATGATGAACATGAAAATATCTGCCTTACCTAATCTAATAAGTAAATGTCTTACCAACCAGTTCACCTTATCCTTACCTCACACTTTTCCTAAAAGGTGGAAAAGAAAGTGGGAGTTGCGCACTTTCACCTTGAAACAACTTTCGAGCACGGAGAAAAGTCAATGCTAGCGACAGCGAGTAGACGACTTTATAAATTATTTGAAATTGAAAGTTCTATTCAATTCCATGCTGTTATGTTAATGGATTGCTCAAAAAGTTAACAAATTGATTTCCACAGAAGAGGTGTCATCGTCATGTCATGGGACAAACAAGGCCTATAGTATCTAACCATGCCATGTCTATTTTTAAGAATGCAAAATTTGGAATTGGAATGAAATGTCAAAGAAGTTGACAGTCCATGCTCGACCAAAAATGTTTTCTGTATTAATTCCTTTGAACGTAACAATAGTAAAGCATTTAGGAAAATTTTAAGCTTTGTTGTTTGAATTAATTACATACCAATGGTCTTTGTTACATTTGGTAACACTAATGCTTCCGTAACATTTGGTTCACTAATTTTCAATGACGTTGGCAAAATTGTGGAGTTTGACATCGGCTCATTTTTTGGCACTTCTGTAAAATTTACAAGTTTCTGAGACTTGGGGCGGAAAGGCTGAGGTCCAATTGGCAAGGATTGTATGTTAGAACACCATTTGTTCGTCCAGCAATTGTAGAAGTTCATAGGAAAGCAAATGCACAGCGTACATTTTCCCTGTGCCGAACTCGAAGGAAAATATGGTTGGAGAAAAGTGCAATTTCCCGGCAGTGCTAAAATTAGTCACATTTCAATAAAATTAAAATTATCTCAATTTCACATTTTTTTTATCACTTACTTGAAAATTGTACGATTCCTTCTGATACGCCCTGATTTGTAAAGAAACCCGGAAGAGTTAGAAAACCCAAGCATCCCAATTTGAACCAACGACAAGAACTTCATTTCGAACAATCTCTGTCGTAACTGTGAATTTTTCTACTTCAAAAATTAACGAAATTTTAAAAGCCAAATTTGAACTTGCCTTTAATTGGCAAGTTTTTAACAACCCTCGTTAACTCAACGGTATTGAAATTAGTGTTATATGATTCGGTATTTAAAATAATTCCATGGTCACTTTTCATGGGGTAACGAAGGATCATCAGTGACAAATAAAATTTAAAGCTAATCGCAAGTGACCCTAGAATAATAATAGCTATTAGTTCCTAGAAGTCAATATAAATTTTACATCGAAAAAAAAACAGCGAGGCGTCGTGTTTTTACAAATTGAAACGGAATTAGTTTTTGATTTTATTGTTTTAACAAAAACACGGCAACAACTTTTGATCTTACTTTTGGTGTCTTGAAAGGCTTTGTTTTTAAAAGAAATTAGCCCTAAACGTGCCTAATGATGTCTAATTAACTTAAATCATAAATTATTGACATTTAGCCAAAAAGGCAACTGATCCTAATACCAGCAATGTCTGTGCCATTGGGTTGTGCAGTGATGAACTTTCATTTTGTGCCATTCTTATTAATTATTCATATTACATGTCACTTTTTCGCTACGATTAATTAACAATTTTCATAACATTTAATTTTTACTAACATTATAACATTTTAGGGCTCGGTCAATCCTTGTTTAAATTGACTTATTTATTCTTTTTTCAAATTACATATCTAAAGTGTAGGTACTTTAAAGTCTTAACTTTACGTGATACACTTTACTTTTTCCTTCTTATATTAATTAGCTAAGGCTCATCTCTTTCAATTGAGTGTTGTTTTTTTTCTTTATTTGAATCTAAAGTCTTCACGCGCAAGTGCAAAGTGGAGAAGGAAGTAGGAACAGAAATTTAACTGAAATGAATTAGGGTTTTTTTTTTACAAGTTTGATGACAGATCTCAAAATGACTACGACCTTATTTGAAGTAAATTTAGCGTTAGTGAATCAGTTATGACTCAATATTAGCACCAACACGCATGCGCTTATCACTTACACCAACAGTTATTTACCTAACTAGAGATTCGAGTTTTGCTAATTAGTATTTAAATGCTAAAATTAGTCCAAAGGATCCAATTAGCATTCGCTTTTAGCTAAGACAGGCAGTTGAATATTTTTAAGACTAACATTGAATCCTGACCTTGCTCACACTATTTTGGTATGAGCCAAAAATTGAGTTGCACATTTTTTTTTTCAAATCTAAAAAAAAAATTTTTTTTTAAGTAATTTTTAAAATTTGCAACTCTTATACTTTTCTTAACAAGCAGCCTACTGGTTACATGCTCTTTACAGATTTACAATTTGACAACTTTGCACAAGACACAGAAAGCAAACAAAGAAAAAGTTTGAGACAAAATTGGAGGTTATTTGGCTTCCACAAATTATTATAGTTTTTAACTTTAAAACTAATGATTAATATTTTTTTAGTTAATAGTGAATATAAAATGCAAGACACGAAATATGAGTTTGAGCCATGACAAATCCCTTTTCTTTTAGTACATGACGACAGGGGATTTGATGACCAGAATTAAGTTTCTAGTGTTATTATTATTATTTTTTTTAGTTATTACGTTTAATACTCGCTGCTGCTGCCCGCTTTTTTTTTGTTTCGATATCTGTACTTCCTCCACCTGTATTTCAAGTTACTAAAACTTACTAACATCTTTGTACCTTAAAGTTTAAAGTTAGGTGCTATTGTTTTTTTTTGAGAGAGAGGTGTATTCTTTCGAAGATGTTGGAATTTTTCAATCTTTAGCAAGTCTTGTCGCTTCTGACACCCCTTCACCATTGGTGTCACTCACGTTCTTCCTGAAAAATAACGAAAAACGAATATTTAGACAAACAAAACAAGACCATTTCATTCTCCAGCCAAAGAAAACATGCTATTGATTTTGAAAATAGTGCTAGTAGAATAGAAAACTCAAAAGCAAAACAAAAACCGAAGGTTAATTAAGTCACTTAAATATTTAAAAGTCGAGAAATGATTATCAATGCACAAACCCTCACAAGCTCTAGCTCTAGTAAATAGAATCGTATTCGTATAACCTCAAGGTTAGGCTAAATATTTTACATGCGACAATCATTAAACTAAATGAATCAACCAGTCGGGCAATCAATCGGTTTCTAGAAATCGCAATTCAACACAGCACCTCAGCGCTAGAGGGGGGGGGGGCTAATAGGTGAAACTGTGAGTCGGTGCCGTGCCGGGTTCTAGGATTTCAATACAACCAATACCAAACTACTCAAAAAAAGTATTAAATTTTTTATTTAGAAAGTGTAGGCGTGAAAACACCCAAAATAAGATTTACCTTATTTCGTTTGAATTGTTGGAAGTAGTTTAGATAATTGTGTGGACTACTGACGCTTAGCTTTAACTAACCATGTAAAGGCTGGCTATATGACCGGAAAAAAAGCAATCGAGTCCAACATTATTACTGATGGTCCCCTGAGAACTAATCTTTTCTTTTTGATAAATAGGCTAGCGGATGTGAATGAAATATATAGTATCTCAGCATGAAAATGTTGAAGTGCGAATATCAATCAACTGTAGAAAATCTTTTAACATATCGAAGGTTTTTGAGTTGAAGATTAGTATAATAACGTTGACTTACTGATCTGGACTACCATCCGTATCACTTTCGTCTATTTCTGTCTTGCTCTTTCGAGTCTCATAGACCACAATTACAATAAAAAGAAGTACTACTTCTGCACAAATTGACACTGAGGGGTAGATTTTAGCCATTCGATCTGAAAAAGATAATGATTGAGTACTAGCGCTGAGATAATCTAAGGATGTTGTAGAATACAAAGAAATATTGTTGTTTATTCTAGGCGATTTACTCAAATCTAATCTTACCTTTAACTCTGAGCTGAATTTCAAAAGTTGATATAAAACACTCTTTTTTGACTTCATTGCGACAAACGTGTTCGTCAAAGAGAATACACTGGTACCAGCCCTTGTCACTGTCGTTGACATTTGTGATAAAAATTTGGGTTAGCGAAGGGGTCTCGGTGTAGTTGTACCTCTCGGGTAATGGATTCCCTGTCACTCTTCTGAGGTCGGAACTCGTGAGAAATTCACCATTCTCCTCTTTAACAAATCAAAATGGTTTGTTGATTACCATCGTGTTCAAAGATCAAAGGTTGAATTCAACATAAAATTTAATGCTTTAGTTGTCCTTACTCAATCGCCAAGCAACTCTTACTCTTCCATCCAAACTCGTATCGTTGCCTCTCGATAAATTGCAAAACAAATGAGTAGTGTCTCCGACCCAGTTAATTGTACTGTTTGTTCCTTTCTCAAATTTCCTAAATACTTTCACCTTTTCTGTACAAAAAAAAAGAGAAACAATTNATTCAACATAAAATTTAATGCTTTAGTTGTCCTTACTCAATCGCCAAGCAACTCTTACTCTTCCATCCAAACTCGTATCGTTGCCTCTCGATAAATTGCAAAACAAATGAGTAGTGTCTCCGACCCAGTTAATTGTACTGTTTGTTCCTTTCTCAAATTTCCTAAATACTTTCACCTTTTCTGTACAAAACAAGAGAAACAATTTCTTATAAAATCGAATTTACGTATGGTATTAATTACAAAGTTTTAACTTAATTCATGTTAATAGTACCTAACGGTTTCCCGTGTATTGTCCGTAATATTGACCGCGGTAGGTCCCGGGATTCCTTCCCATTTAGGTGGTGGTGGGGCTCGCTTGACCCTTACTGCATCAATAGAATGAATTATTTGTTAATAAACAACACATCATCGCTACAAATTAAAATTGAAATTGTTATAATTTTATAAACTTATCACCAAAAATTGTATTCCGAAAATAATTGAAACAACCTTGTTAGAAACTTTCCAAACAATTAGGTAACCTATATTCCTAAATTAGTTTCCTTTCTAAGAGTCCTTACTTTATGATTAATAATTTGGTTAAAGTTGAGTCATTATCGTGTTAGAAACAAGTATTATTTCCGTGAGTAAAATTTTCGAAACGTTTAACATATTCACCTAAACGTCTTAATCCTTTGAGGAAACGTTTTGACTAAATATCAATACATTATACGAGATTCAGTAAATTTAAATCTGAATTGGTACTGATTATAAACACTTAAATTTGATCATTGTGTAATTTGTTCAAATTTTCTCACCATGCTTGGAATTGGAAGCCGAAGAACTGGTCAGTAGGATGACTAAGAGTAGAATTAACGGGGAATAAATAGTCCTATGGTCATTGGCCATTGGCAGTACACACTGGTCAATCCAAGATCAATTGATAACAAGCACAATTCACACAAATTTATTCTATTCCTGGGACTTTTGTAACAAATCTAGGCGGTTTTCGGGTCTACTCTTATAACTTGGTTAGTAAGTTTGGTTGTATTGATCTTAACAAAAGTAAAAGGGACGAACACACCCAGTCACAGCAATGCCTAGACAGAGAGTCTTATAAGAAACTTGGCACGAACCTATAAACGTGACGAGTAGTATATGTTGGGGTCGTCCCGAAAGGTTTTAGCGCAAGGCAGACAATGCTATTGTCCAAATTATTGTCCTAGCTATGCGTATTTACGGTTTACCTCAAATATTTCCAAGGATAGCATTAAATTTGGCCTGTGAGCTAAAAAAAAAGCTAATAGATTTAGAGCAAGAGAAGCGGAAATGAACTCTTTTAGTCCTTTTTTTAAAGGAAGGACTATAAATCTATTGCTCATTTAAAGTCTGCAAGTTTATCAAAAAAACAGCAATAGGAAAGTAATGCAGTGAAACAACCAATTAAGTTTTACTAGCAAATTTTGCAGAAGAGCGTATCCTTACAACCAACCAACTGCATGCTGATATTTTTGCGAAAAGGAAATTGCAAAACGAGGATTATAAAAGAACCTAACCTTTTAGTTTGACTCGTGTTATGTTTGCATGCTAGCTTAACTTTTGACTTTAGATAAAACAATCGGGATAAAATTGGACGCTACTGCTGGACGTTGCGCTCTTGTATTTTGGTGGTAAAATCATCCTTACCTTGAATTTGTGAATTGTGAGACTCACTGTAGATCAAGGAAAGCGAGATCGTGAAAACTAATCGAAAATTAAATAGAAGTCCCTAAAGTTGTGTAGTCTTCTCTCGGGGGTGGCAGCCAAAGTTAGTTGTGAGGATGTAAAATTAAATATTATTCCACTGATACTTTTAGGTGCAATCAGCAAACTTGCAAAAAGTAAAGTTAAAGTTCGAGGAGATAAAG
>JABASK010000953.1:0-11206 GCA_019776465.1 Rambutanura hunanensis | reverse complement strand
TGTTGGTTTCGGCACAGGACGAGAGCCTCGCTGAAGAAGCTTGGGCACAATTAGCCGTTTTGGCCGGAAGCACCGTGGAATCTAGAGGAGACGTAATTAGATTGCTTACCACCAACCTTGAGGACTTAGTAGAGAAGTATGTTGACAGAGTTAAAAACAAAGTTATTATACGAATACAAAAAGAACTTAAGTCAACTTTCTAATTCGTTTTCCCTGCGTATAGATTTGAAATTGAAGGAATTGCAGACGTCTTCAGCGCAATGTCTCCACTGGTATCAGACGACGACGAAATACAACGGGTAATGCTCATAGTTTCTAAAAGATCAAAACTAAGTTTATAGAATTTCAAATTTTTACTGGAATATTTTACAGATTGTAGACATTACTACTGCAGCAGTCAATCAACCACTTTTCACTTCAGATGTCGAATCCAGAATGAGTTCAAGTATAGCAACCATGCGTGCCAATGGAGGCTGGTTGAGGAAGTTTGTAGAACGATTTGTAGACAAGTTTCAAGTGTAAAATAAAGTTTTAAACCAATCAGTTTACCTAACTATAATTGGACATCTGATAAGAATTAGGTTTTAACTAGAAAAAATAGCTTCATGTCAAGTCAGTTTACTAGGACGAATAAATTAATAGAATCAATTGAAAATAAATGTGCTTTACAGCAATTTGCATTTCCAGTTCATTAAAGTTGTTTAGCAGTAATATTTGCTTATACGCTTGTGACCTGTTGACCTATATTTCCCAGCCATGGTATCAGCATCAGACTTATAAGGCAATTTCTTTGTAAATCCAAGATCACGAAGAGCTTGACGAACTCTCATGACGTCGGCTTCATTAGTCCAATCGTAAGTATAGATACAAATAACAGTGCTCGATGACTCTTCAACGGAAACTGAAAGGTAATCAAAAACATTACGACTAAAGTATCTAAGTTGGCGGCAAATGTTCAGTTGAGTTATTATGTATTTAATCTGTAAATTAAGTATTGTTTCTTACGTCCTTTGTCCTTACGAGTGCCAACTTTGGAGCCAATCCCAAGTTTACCGTCTTCCGTAGCTTTCTTGATAATTTCCCAAATAGCATCGATTGTTTGAAATGGTTCGAATATCATCCATTTTCCACAATTCTCATTTGGGTCGTGATTATTTATTGACGTGCGATTTTTAGCGTAAATCCAGTAATCCGAAGTACAAGTTGATGGCTTGGTTTCGGTCATTGTTTGAAACTAACCAACAACAGATCTTACCTTTACTTGGCAAATTATAACAAATTTCATAGGCAACGAACGAGAACAGTTTTACTGAAAAATACAGAAAGTTTCATAATTACTTAGCAAATTTCCATTGGCAATTAACAGCTATACGTACTTTCTCCTGCGCGCCTCTGAGAAGTAGGTGAAGGAAAGAGAAAGTACAAACAGGTTTGCATTGCCATTAATTATGAACTTTGCTGTAACTAATCGACAAAATTAACGACAAGGTCATTTGAACGCGCAAAACAAGGGTAAGTTAATATCAAGGGTACTAAAGAGAAAGCAGCGTTTTGCTTACACGTTCGAGTTGATTTTGACTTGTCGATTCGTCATCCGAGTGATACAATAATTAGATAAGATATCTTTGTCGTGTAATTTATAATACTAATAATAATTATACTGTTGGTTGTTGTAATTTCTTACAGGCTTATGAAAGTGTATAATGTAATTGCCGGGAATTAAACAAAGACAGCTGATTCAAACTAATCGAACAGGTCGAAATCCGTGCCTCTGCACAATTTACTTGTTCATCCAGGATTATCTGGGCAAATTTCAATACTAAGCGATTACTTTCTAAAAATTTACAAGTACTTGCAAGTCAAATTTCTTGTGAGACATGTGAAACAACTACGGTTCTTATACCTAAAACATAACAAAAACAAATACCATTTTAAAAATTTGACCCAAGCCATTTTCGAATGAAGTGTGATTATTAAAAAATTTGATTTGAATAATGTTGATCATGTCTAAAAAATATTACAAAGGAAATCCTACACTTACAGGCAGAAATAAAAAAAAGCATTGAATTTTTTTTTAAAACCTCAAACTACAGTTTAAGTATCGATGATTTAAAAATAAGCATACATTCTGAAAATAGGTGCACAAACAAAAATACCTCGCTGACCCAAATTAAAAGGTAAAATACTAATGAGAAAAATAGATAAATCAGATAAAAAAAAACGATAGAATTTTTTATTTATGGCTTCGTTCGAAATAATGGGGCTGTACATATTATTGATATTTTAAACCAATGAGACATAACATAACTTTCCTCCACTAATTGAACTACGTGTCTGTCTGATGAAATTGTGCGTTGTAAGCAAACAATATGAAAAAACTTGAAATTTTAATTAATCCGATTTAAAATAAGTAGCTTATTTGTCCTTTGTTTTTGAAAAATTTAGAACTGTACAATTTGTGCTAACGGTGATATTGGCCCTTTTCTCGGCTGAGCCCTGGAATGGCGTTCCAATAATTTAGCATGTTTACAATTTTTTTTACCATAAAAAAATTCAAACCAACACATTATATGGCTCTTATTTAGCTACAGAAGCTTCATTATTCCAGAAGTCATTTTTAAGTTAGAAGTTCTCCTCTGGTCAGTACAAGTATCTATGTAAAATGTTGATCGAAGCTTTATTACCGTGATCAGTATCGAACAACATTGGTCATAACTCTTCAAGCCACGGCAGTAGAAATTTTACTTTTTTAAAAAATGAATCTTAAAGTTTTTTCATTTGTTATTAACTTCGGAAATTTTTGGTTCTTTGTACCCTTTCGTATGAAATTAGATTTCCTCGAGTTTTGTAAAGACAAGAAACGCCGTGCTAATTTTTTTGGAATTTTACAAAAGCAACATTTGAAGAAAGTAGTCTTTAGCATATTTGTTATCAGTAACGTATTTTCTGCAGTCAGGTATTTGCAGTATATCAATGGCTACCTTCTACTGTCAACTGCCCACGCGCAAATTCTCGCAAGAAGTATTTTTAATTGTATCTTCGTCATAACTCAACAAATGACACTGGACCTAAAAAAGATCGACCTAGTCCATCTCTTCAATCAAACTGTCAAACTTCATCAGAAACTTGAATGTAAAGACCTTTTTTGTAATCACACCGTACTTAAATCTACAACAAAAATTTTAGACAAATACTGATATTACATAATTTTTTTTTGAATCTTTTACATTTAGTATACACCTTATATACATGCAAATTTCAACGAACGTGGTCTATTGTAAATATAATACTCACGACTTACTTCGCTATCAGCATGTTAGTATTTGTAAATATTACTTTATTTCAACTGAAAAATCCGATTCCAGAACTTCAAATTATATCGATGCCATATTTTCGCCCCTTTGTAATCATATTTGATGCCTACATACATCTAACCTATACAACGAACTTAATTACGATAGTCATCATTAATTGTATCTACGTTTGCAGTACTTTACAAGGATTGACGCTAAAACACAAAGAGTAAGATAAACCATAATGCATTTTGTTTGAAGAATTTGCTACGATGAGACATTAAAAATTTGTAGGTTTGATCGGCCCGAGTTGACAAATCTCAGGAACAACATTCAATTTTATCGTCAGCGTCAAGTTCTTACTGATCTGTACAACCGACCTCTTGAAACATACAATACAACTGCTGGAATATTTTTCGGAGTTGCGTTGAGTATTCGCTCCTTATATAGTTTTATTCGGTTGGTAGGACGTGGAAAGACCAATATACCGGCGTGCGTCGTTGCATTTTGTACAATGTTGATCACGATCTTGATTATGTTCGCCTTCATTAGTCTTCTTTCGAATATATACGCCCTCAGCTTGAGACTGCTCGGTCGTTGGAATCGTGGACTTCGAGGAGAAACGGAACTGGAAAGACGATGGCTGCAGTCATTGCATACCACTTCGAATTTATGTTGGAAGCTTTTACTTTGTCAAAAAATGCACAAAGTTGACCGCTCTTCATTTCATTTTAGATATCACAGTTAGTGCACTAGTTGGAATAAAGTAAAAAAAAATTCCATTTCGGACACATTTTTTAGAAAAAATTATCTACTACGGATTCAAGAAACGTCGTATTATTGAATAAAAACATTAAAACGGAATGACTTTGAGAAAGGAAGGAATTAAAGAATAATTGTTTTTTTTTCATTGGAAATAATTGTAATTATTTCCAATGAATTTTTTTATCGATTACTAAAATACTCTGGAACTAGTTGGAATAAAATAAAAATATATTTTTTTAAACACATTTTCTAAACACATGAAAAAATTGCCCACTTTTTTTGAAAACTCACATATAGCTCAACGGATTTAAGAAAAACTCGTATTATCGAATTGGGGTAAGAATAATTAATGCGGAATGATATTGAAAAAAGGTGGAATTAAAAAAAAAATTTTTTTTTCATTGGAAATAAGTGGGCGTAACATTGATTATATTTTAATAAAATGATATGTTGTTCTCATTAGGAAACTAAAGGACGAGCGAGCGGTACTACGAAGAATAGACTTTGTTTAGACAAGCACTTGCGGTGTAATAATTTATTATTTTTGACCACTTACAAAAATATCACCGTCTTCTTAATATTTTTCATTTTTTTGTCTTATTACGGTACTAAAGTGAATTCAAGTAGAGCATGTCTAGTGTCACGCTATACAACTTGCCTCTTACTGTGTTCAGCTAAAAGTGAAAAAGATATTTTTAGTAACAGATAAAATGAATTTTAAAATTTTCTCATTTTTTGTTAACTTTGGAAATTTGTGTTTCTTTATTCCTTTTCGGTTAAATGGAAATTTCTTTGAGTTACCTACAGAACAGAAACATCGACGTACAGCAAGTAATTTTTTTGGTATATTTCGAAAACAGCATTTGAAGATTGTAGTTTGGGGAATATTTGTTGCTAGTCAAGATATTTGATGGAATCAGATTATTTCAGTATGTCAAAGGTCACCTTCCTCTGCCTACTGCGCATGCCCAAATTCTCGTACGAAATTTTTTAAATATTCTTTACATGAATATGCAAATCACATTTGACCTAAAAAAGAACTCAATTATTCATTTCTTCAATCAATCTGTCAAACTTCACGAGAAACTTGAAGGTAAGTATAACTCCGGCGCTTGCATCTAGCTTAATTGTTATCTTACAATTAGCTGAATTGTAAAGAAATTTAATTAAAAATTTGCTGAAGTGTTACCTTTAACGAATGTTTTATAATTATTTTGACTGGCTTATTACAGCACGGGAATCGAATCTACACAAGTTTGAACGTATTTGGACGTTTTTAAATATATCTGTCATAACATACTTCGTTATTAACATGTTAATATTTTTTAACATTGTTCTATTTCAACTAAAAAATCCAATTCCACAACTTCAAATAATATCGTCACCATTTTGTCGACCATTCCTATTTTTATTTGATGCCTACCTCCGAGTAATGCACAGTTTGAACTTGTGCACGTTTTTTATCATCTTTACTGTATACCTTTGCTGTACTACACAAGGATTGACTTTAAAGCACAAGGAGTAAGATGACTTTTATTTTTTTAACCTTCGTCATCTCCTTTTTCGCAAAATTTACTGACTTTTCTTCTAAATTTGTAGGTTAGACAAGGGCTTGCGGCAGAACATAGATGACAACATTGAATTTTATCGCCAACGTCAAATTCTCAGCCATTTGTTTAACCAGCCTTTTGAAATTTCTCTTTCAAGTATTTGCCTGTATCATTCGCAGTATTCGATCTATATACAGTTTTGTGCGTATGCTAGGGCGTGGGAAGCCTAACATGTCGGCAATCTTTGGAGAATTTTGTATAATGATGATCACGATCTGTATCGTCATACTGTACTATAGTCTTGTAGCAAATATATACTCTCTAAGTGCGAAACTTCTTTGGCGCTGGAATCGGGGAATTCCTGGAGAAACTACGTTGCAACGACGATCGCTGAAGGCGTTGCAACCATTGCGAATTCATGTTGGAAGTTTCTACTTTTTCAAAAAGAGCACAAAGTTAACCACGCTTCATTGTATTTTAGATTTTACAGTTTCTGCACTAGTGGGGATAAAGTAAAAAATTGATTTCTGTTTTTTTCTGTAGAATTTTTTTTTGGAAATAATTTACTTATCTTATACTTAGCTTGTCACTTGTCTAGGACTTTGTTTTTACCCACCGCTAATTAAATATTAAGCAAGAATATAGATTTCTGTTACACCAACGTGAGCTCTTTGTGGTTCTTTTCGAAATTGTCCAATACGAAACAAAATTGTAAAGTTATTGACCTTTAACAATACTTTTTAAGACTTTTTTTGACCTCGGGTTAATTGACCTTTCATTAAAACAAAACGTATTATCATAATTTTTTTCATGTTTTCATTAAATTTGGTTTGGTTTCTGTCATACTTGTCTGTCGCTGCCCAGCCCAGGTTTTGTGTCTAGAGAGAAGGGTGACTTCTGGTCTCACCAGTTTGTTATGGTCTGTGCAAACACAGCTGACTTGATTAATCTGCAGTTTCGAGTTCGTACAACGTTTTACTGTTATCTTGTTGTTCGGTGTCAAGTATCAATAATTAATTAGTAGTAATTAGTTACTAATGTCATTGCAGTTATCCAAGCTTATCTTACAAACTTCTAGAGTAAAAAGCATTCATGTTTTACATTCCTTTGGTGCTGTTACGAGTACGACTGTTAAAAGTTTTACAACGACGATTGTTGAGGATACCAATTCCCGCAGGCAAAGCCAACTCAATGTATTTAATCGAAGGGCCAAGTTGATGCAAAGACAAAGAGTCCTTCACCTGGAGGACCCACATGTATATGATTATCTAAGGGAGGAGGTAGGTTAATAATTTTTGGGCGATCTTGCAGGAAAAAACGAAAACCTCAAGTAACCTCTGTTAATAATTAATAATTAAACAATAATTATTATGGTTTGTTAGGTTGGATTTGTATTGGCAGATCGAGTTATGGATATTAATCGAGATTTGGATTTGATTCTGGATCTGGGATGTGGAAAAGGGCATGTACTAAAGCATCTCAATTCTGTATGTTGATTAATGACAGTCTATTTAAAGTTTAAATTTTAAACTAACGGAAAATGACGTTTCGCTTGAATTTTATACTGATACAGAGTCGTGTTAGACGGGTGATTGCTGCTGATGCCTGTGAATCGTGGTTGAATGAAGTAGTTGTTCCTCAAGATATTCCATGCGAAAAGATTGTCATGGATGAAGAGAACATAACGCTTGATGACAATCAATTCAATTTAATTGTGTCCAGTTTAGCGTACGTGTCCTACAAGAAAAGTTTGAACGTACTGTACATTAGCTTTAAAACGCTTTCTGTCTTACTAATCTTACTGAACTTTGTTCTGGTTCTCGGCCAGATTACATTGGGTCAATGATCTTCCGAATACTTTTAGACGAATCTTTGAAGTTCTCAAACCTGACGGAGTCTTTCTAGGTGCCATGTTTGGATCCGACACCATCTATCAACTTAGATGTTCACTTCAGCTTGCTGAATTGGAAAGAGAAGGGGT
This sequence comes from Rambutanura hunanensis, assembly GCA_019776465.1. NCBI lineage: Eukaryota > Metazoa > Arthropoda > Collembola > Poduromorpha > Neanuridae > Rambutanura > Rambutanura hunanensis. The sequence continues at coordinate 3,617 of JABASK010000953.1, read as the reverse complement.
AAGCCAAAAGCCATGAAATGAGCAGCATGAGCTAAAGATGACTTTTTGGATTTGGACCAATAGTCTGCCATTACTAAAAACGTCAGCAGCCGTATGCTCTCCTAAATAATTTAGAATTATTCTTGAAGGTGTAATGTTAACGCATTACAGTTACAATGAATACATTTACACAATTTCGTTATACATTTCAATTTTTAATAGGGCATTGGTTCACATATATCACCGTTTGCTCGGATACGAGATATAGGAGGCTTACTAAATGCAAATGGATTTACTATGCTAACTATTGTAAGGACTCTTACTCAACCCCACTCATTTTTTAGAAAACAAGGTTAATCATTGAGGTTACTTTCAAGTTCAGTTCAATTATCTAGTTTGATCTGTTGACGTTCACATTACCTAACGAATACTTTTGGAGGTTCGAGATTAATCCAAGTTGTGTTTTTTTTCAGGATACACAAGAAATCAAGATTAATTACCCATCAATTTTTGAGCTTATGGACGATTTGAAGGGAATGGGTGAAAATAATGCGTCGTGGTCTAGAAAGTGTCATTTATGGCGTGAAACGATGTTTGCTGCAGGAGCAATTTACAAAGGTAAGCGCCCCAATTAAACCATTTTCGAAAAAGTTTCATAAACATGATTTTCATTTTCGGCGTTCTTTTTGTGACAAGAATTGTACGGCAATGAAGATGGGAGTATACCCGCTACATTTCAAATTATTTATATGATTGCCTGGAAGCCTGATCCATCTCAGCCCAAAGCGCTTCAGCAGCAGAAACCTGACGTTTCATTGAAGGATTTACACAAAATCAAATGAAAGCAACACTGCCTTTTTAATGTTTGGTACTAGAATCTAGCGTAAATCTTTCCTTCTACTTCGAATTGATTTCAAGGTAAAGTAAAACTTTTTTGAACGATAATATGAGTTAATTAATTGTAAAATTACTCAGTAAAATCTTTTGAAAGTATAAAGACAAGATTCTTTACAGAAAACTAGCATAGCAGAAGCAATTAGAGCAACGAACATACTAAATGTTGCCAAGACGAAGTTGCTGGAAACTGTCAGTTGTTCGAAACTTGGTCTAGCTTTTAAATTTTGAAGCAATCTGGTCCTGTTTGATTTGTCCTGTAGACGATGATAATCAAAAATACCAGAATGTAATGTAGCATGTAGTCGCGAATATACGTAGCCATTTCTATCCCAATGTAGAGGACCTATTGACCAAATTCTTGGCTTCGTAAAGGCAGCGTCTTTTCCCAAGTATAACTTTGTATTCGGCCTTTCTTTCATAATTCGAATAAACATGTCTTCCAACTCCGGTCGGTCTAGGACTATCATCGTCTGCTTACATTCTAAGAGCTCATCTACAATCGAATAGTTATAAGTAGTATTTATTGCTAGCCTGTTATACAGAGTGTTTGCTACCTCTTTTAATTTTGAAGAAATTTCATCATTTCCTATATCTTCTAGAATGCTATATACAAATATGCTAGTACTGGCTAACGCCTGCATACGCATAGTTTTACAATTTATTGCAAATTTTGATTCGTCTAAGAATTGATATTTCATCATAGCATTAGCAAGTACCACGGCTGTATCAGGAATTGGAACTAAAATATTAAAACTTTTATCTATTGCTTCCATAATTGTTTCAATTTTACGTGCAGGTGAGGGTGCTGTTATATCTGAAGTTAAATTTCCTCTATAACAATTTGTTAAAATAGCACACATTAATAAAATAATTGAAATCGTAATTTTAAACCACGTAACGTTCTTCAATTTTTCTGATATGTTGAGGCTTTGTTCTAAAATTAATGTAATTAGAAACATTAGTGGATTATTAGGTATGTTATACTGGCGAAACACTACGGTAAAGAATATACCCATGATAACTAATGCTGAAAAATTACATAACCAAAAAATATAACCAAATTTAGCTGTAAAATCATTAAATGAAATATACTCATTAATGCCAGCACATGTAAGAAAATTATGTTCCATTGTTGAATAATACAATTTGATACTTTCCTGAAAATCTACCGGGCGTAAACCCTGTATGTAATATTTGGGAATATTGTCAGGGTTGAATGCAAAGGTTATGGATGAACCGCCATAGCGAATATGATTACTTTGTTTAAAATAATTTCCTACAACTAAATCGAAAATAATTTCAGTCCATATCCAACATGATAGTCTATTTTTAGATTTAGGGTCAATTGGAAATTGTATATTTGGTATTCTATAGTTTTTTGATGGTGCTCGTAATGAAGGTCGGCATTGTTTTGGTTGATGAAATTTTCTATCCAGGACACATTCGTTTAGTGCCTTTTGGCTTAACCAATGTGACTTGAATAGAATATTCCATTGACTAAGCGGTGCGGTGATGGTAAAATTACATGGTAGTTTGACTTCAATTTCAGTTTCTTTAAATTTAAGTCTTGGTACAAAAAGAGAGAAAGTACCACGCGTTGGTTGAAGAACAATTTCTATGTCGGTAAAGTTCACAATGTAAGTTCGATGAGGGTAACATATTGGGAATTGTACTAAATTTCTAGAACCAATATTGGAGCATTGTGTCAGAAAGTCAAAATCTTTTAGAATATTGTCAATTTGTTGAATTTGACGAGTTGTTACACCGAACATGATACAGTTTTGTTTTTGTGTCAAATATAAATTTCTTAACTTACTTTTATAGATACGTTCTTGATCTATATTTTGTTGCTCTTTGACACTACGACCAACATAACGGCTTACTGGATTTGTAGAAATATATGGTGGTTCATTTTCTGTTTCGTCTGAGATCTTCGCTTCGATCAAAAATATATTACACGTACTGAAAAAAGTATCGTACAGAGCAACATTGTGCTGCGTATAACCAAAACAGGAGCACGACAAAATATGGATCGAATACAAATAGAAGTTAGGTTGCATCTTAAATCCTTACAAGCTTAGTCACTTGATAAAGGTTCGAACAAAACATTAGTTAAATTTTGGGTAACTGAGAAATTGTTAAAACTAAAAGCATCGACAATTACATTGGTTAGAAGAATAGGTTACTTGTAGTTCTGAAGGTCGAAAATTGAGAAATCGATGTAGTAACGTAAAGCATTTCATTATATATGACGAAAAAGTTCCCTGAAGGGGAGATAAAGATTTCGGAGTTATATTTTTTTAGATTTAAAAGAAAGATTTAGAGAAAAAGTTAGTTTGTTCTTGAAGTTTATAACACGAAAGAAAAAAATAAAACCTCTATCTCAAAAATCAACATATAAAGTTTCAGCTTTTCAGCTTGCGTGTTTTTTTTGTTGACCTTTATTGCGATTGAAAAGATATTTCCCAAAAAAAATGTATTTTTAATGAATTTATTATAATCGTTTGGATTAAGTAAGCCCAGGCCGAACGCAATCGCACCCAAGGAGTAGATTCCGCAATTGTTAAAAACAATTTTGTATAAAACTCATTTGCTGCACGAAATATTTCGTACTAGCGTTTGTCGTAGGCAAATTTCGGTCAATAAAAGTTCGAGTTTTGATTTCGTGACTTGAATATGTCAAGGTTCGAGAAATTGGATTTGGTCAAGTATGAATAAAATATGTTCAAATGCAGTATCAT
>JABASK010000952.1:0-11214 GCA_019776465.1 Rambutanura hunanensis | reverse complement strand
TATGTGTCTCCCGTCTCTCATGTTTGCATTAGAAATACACGTATTTGTGTCATTCGGACTAAACGGGTTTAACGTTCAAATAACACTACTGGTCGTGGGATTCATGTGGACTGCTCAGCATATTTACAAATAGAACATTTACTACCTTTGAGATAGCGCGAAGTATATTTCCTTAAGTTCTAAAGAAATACACTTCGGCTACATCGTATTCCGAATGTGTTTGGCAAAACTAATTTGGAAATGACACTTTCGACAACGGTACAATGTTTAGCAACATGGTGCATGAAGTGGTTCACCGTTTGTCCTGTGTAAAGTGCACAAATTTGTGCAGTTTCGTCGAGAAGTTATGTACTAATGTTTGTTAGTAGTAACTTGAACTTTTGTTGAATGTAACGAATAAAGGAGGATGCAACAAATTCGTTGAAAGAAGTAGGTAGTTGCGTGAATAACGAAAATGCAAACGAAAAACCGTTTTACACGCCTCTGTTGTGTTAGAGAAGGTCAAGAAAAGCCAGCCTTTTGGTTGTTTCTTATGTTAGTTTAGTAATGTTAATGTGCAACACAATAAAATTCTCCAACGCAACCACGAAAACGGTGCACATGTTTGTGTTGTAGTTCCATCCGAATCCCGAACAACCTGTGTTTCTAGGCAAACAGCGGGCATTTTTATGTTGACAAATAATTCGCATTCGTTGAAACTGGTACTAATAATCACTATATGTACTACCTATAGTAGTGTAGTGAAAAGGATAGTAAACTACTATAGACGTTATCGATTTCGTCTATTATCAGATAGGAAATTAGCTCCAAATAACTGACTGAGAGACCTAACCAAGAGGTGAGTGACCCAAAAAATTGTTCACATGTCCCGTAACAACGGCGCACTGGTAATAGGTTTTATCACGTGGGTTTTTTTTGAAACCGCTAGCATTTAATATTATAACGAAAACTTGAAGCGGAGAAAAAAGCCCCGCCTTTGAAGGCGTTAATAATGTCCGGGGACGGCGATGCGGAGCAAAACACATAGTTCCACTTCTATCGAATTAATCATTAGACTTCAATTAACTTGACTTGAACTGAAAAAATTATTTCAAGTTAAGTCTAACGATTAATTCGATACTTCTAACACAACTAATACGATCCTCGTTACGTTTGATTTTCGAAGTGCTTACAGTTGACATGTCTCCCGCGCACCACTTCCGCCAGATTGGGTGAAAGTAGTTTTTAGGTAGAGGTAAAAAAAAATGAAAATAATTTTGGGCAGTTTATTTGCTTCTTACTTAGTTTAACTACCATACCTGCCTTTAAATTTGTTCAGCTACCTAGTCTCTTTGCTTTGTACTCCTCCACTGCGAAATTCCCGTAAAAAAAATTCTTTCTTCTTTGAAAGGTGAATTTTTAATATGAGCATAAAATTAATTTCAAATGTTTTTCGTATGCAAAATTTTTTGCCATCCTAAGGGCGTTTAATGAATTCTTCGCAGTATACTCTTCAGTCGACTGGTTTTCAAATAATTTTACTCTTAAAATTCAGTTACTGCAAAGATTAAATTAAATTTAGAACAACTAGAGTAAACTGGTTAAAGCAAGGTCAAAAGGTTTGACACTTATTAGCACAGGTAAACAACTAAATTTTACATTCAAGTTCATATTGGACACTGAACTGCAGTCCTCCTTGTCACGTTGTCAAGGTTAAAAAACACCTTTTTTTTTTAATTAGAGACAATAATTGGCAAAAAGCAAACTTGCTAACAGGAAGAAGAGCATTAGATTTTAATTAAACGGAAATTAAAATTTCTAGAAGGACACCTGATATGTTTCCAAAACGTGTGTCATTTGAGCGACAATTAAATTTTGAGGTAAAACGAGAAGAAAAGTCAAAAAAAAAGATTAAAGCTACAATTAGAAGGTATGCTACGTTTTTTAAACATGAAAGTTGTAAAATTAATTTTTTTTTGAAAAAATACTGATTTTTTGTTGTTGTACATTTGGTGTTTTATGCAAGTTGTTTGATGAATAGAAAAACTTTTATGAATAGAACTTTTATTTATGAACTACGAGTTACCTGCTACTTAATTATTGACAAAAGTTAAGATTAATGTAGACATTGCAAAAATTCATTGGTGAAAAAGTCCAAAGTCAAGTGAAGACGCGTAACTTTTTTTTTCTAGTGCGAAAACATGCCTTTCAAAAACTTTTACTTTGAGTCAACTTTCTTTTCATGTGAAAAATTTATAACTTCTAGAATTGAATAGCGGAATAAAAAAAAATTACTGAGGGAAAGGGCGCAAGCAAATCCACTTTTGCAAAAAGTATAGAAAAAAATTGCGATAAATTTGCGGTAGCAGGATAATTTTTTTTAGACAAGTTTTTGTCCTTTTTGGTAGCATCTTTTTTTGAAGGATTTTATGCCGGAAGGAAGGAAATGCAAATACTTTTTTTTTTTTTTTTTACATATTTGAATTTTTCTAGTAGAACTTTTAGCGTCTAGTTCCTCGCTTGCGTAAAAGTGTGACATTCTGATTATGTGCATTTCCGAAGCCTGAACTTCTAAAGTCAAAAAGTGAATTTGTTGAAGATCAGGAAAAATTGTAAATTTTTAGGAACTCATGCAGTCTCGTTTTTTCTTTTAGAATTTGTAAGTTCGCGACTACCGAAAATTCATTTGTTAGATTTTTTTTCGGTTTAATTTTTCAAAAAATTACTATCACTAAATAATAAATCAATTCAGATTACAATAGATCTGAAAAATATTCCATTTTTTGTAACTAAATTATACTAATTTCTCTCTAATTTCATTTCTAAAAATTTAGAAAATCCTCTCGATTGTACTTCATCCGAACTCGAGTGGGTGGATCACCCTACACTAACCTTGATTAATGTTGAAAATACTTTCTGCGAAAAGCCACCACATCAACTTAAGCCAAAACCAATTCTCCAAACGCTCCGTCTCATTAAGGTATGAACTTTGGTGAAAATAACAAATGATTCCAATTTTCAAAATAATGAACTTTATAAGCAAAGTATTATAAAGTTTTGACTTGCGTTATTATTTTCTGCGGTGATGAATTTATTTGTTATGGTTACAAATACAAAATACCAACAACGTACTAGTAAGTAGGATTTTAGAACAAAATTTTGCAAAAACACGCATTTTCTCGCAATTCCCATTAGGAAAATGGTTTAAACCTCAAAACAAACTATGCGAGTTTGTTGACGAGTTCATATGCAGGAGGTTCAAAACGTGAACAAAGTTTTTAGTAAGTTTATTTTCAACTTTTGTGTTATTTTCTGGTTCTTTCTCAAACTTTCCTGGATGATCAACAAGTGTACATAACTTAATTTGGAACAGGACGCATGTGGGCTAAAGTACTCCTTTTATTCGCACATCAAAAACCTTGAAAAAAAAACAACAAAAAACGAACTATATTATTCAACCCAATTTTTTTTTAAAAAAATTGAAAACCAACAGAAATTTTCTGAAAATCATCAACACTAAAGCTTAGCCAATTTTGATAATTTCTCACTCGAATGGCAAAAATTTAAGTTGAGTTTTATTTTGTTTTACTAATTTTAAATTTTTTTCATGTTTATTGTAGAAAGTAAAATCAGAGTGTCGCCTCAACTGTACCTGTGCAATTGACTACATTTGGGAACAAGATAAAGTGATTTACTACAAAACTGCTGTCAACTGCTCAAATCGTGGCTTTCATGATTTTCCAGATCCGGAAAATTTACCGAAACCTACTGATACACTGTACCTGAATAGCAACGAGGTAAAAGAAAAAAGAAAGTCTGGAGTGGGACAGCGAGGACTAGACATTTTTGTTTGAAGTTTCAAATAAAAGTAAAAAGCGGAAGAACGTCTCCCGTGTGTGCCTTTTCCTACGTTCTCATTTTTTCTTCTTTTTACATTTTTTCATTGAATCAAGTTGAGCATTTTATTTTCGAAGTTGTTTGACAATGAGCGTTTAATTATTAAACCTTATTTAAAAAAGTTAAAAACGAAAAATTTCCTACTCTTCGTAATTTGATAAGGGGAAAAGGTTAATTAAAAATGGTATTCTTTTTTTTTTAGATTGAGTCTATTGAGAAATTTGCCAGGATGTACGATGACGTTGGAATACGCAATTTATATTTAGAAAACAACACAATTTCTAGTATCAATTTTCTGGAAGCTACGGACTGGATTGACAGTTTCCACGTGTTAAGTTTACGAAACAATCGTTTAACTGATGTAAAAAAAAATTTGTAGAAAATTGACAAACTATAATATCTTTTTCTTTTTGAAATATTTCTTTTCAATTCTTAACCATTAGATACCAATTCATATGCTGGAAAATATTATCAGAGAAAACCAAGGTCTGCACCTGATCGATTTAAGCCTTAACAATTGGAAATGTAACTGTCGAACAGTTTCAACATTCAAGGTACAACAAATCCTAATTAAAAAAAAAAACTTTTAAATTAAAAACAAAAGGTGTCATTCAAGTCTTTTGTACTTTAGGTCTGGTTACTACGTCATCCCAAAGTTGTCAAGAACATTGAAGATGTCAGATGTGACAGAACAAAAGACCAGGTACAACAAATTTAAAAAAAATATATTATTGTAACAGATACTAAATAATATTAATATCATCAACAATATTTTCAATTTCTTCCTAGATTCGTTACTTGGATAGTGAAGACTGGTGTAAACAAGACGAAGTCTCTGCAATGATTGAACTTTTGGATATCTTCAGTATTTTTTTAGGAACTTGTATAATTCTTGTAATTCTCAAAGTCTCTTATGATTACTGGAGGTTCAAAAGATACGGAAAAGTACCTTGGCTCGTACGAAAAATGTAGAAATAAGAAATATATCCAAAACAGTGTAAACTTTAATTAAATTTACACAATTAAGCCCTAGTCACTCTAAACGCAATTCACGCTAAATCGTAGGTAACAGTAAGACATGAAGGAAAAAAAGATGGGACCAAACCTTGTACCATACTTTAATGAAAGAACGTACCTAATACTAGGTATATTCTAAAATTTTGAAAGAAAGCAGCAAAGAATTATGCCTGTCAAAAGCACTTGCTTATTTTCCTACTCAGGCATTCTAGCTATACAAGATTAAAAAAACAGAGATATAAATAAAATTCCACTAAACAAAATATTGAGAAAGTAGTGGATTAGAAATGTAAACGAAGACATTTTTTTAAACAAAAACATTGAACTTTCACTTAACAAAGGAAAATATTATTTTTCACGCTTTTGTCATGAGTTCCAAAAAGCATTCATCTTGAATTCCCTTATTTTAAAACACGCTTACCAAAAATCGACAATGTTCTTGATCGGCTAAGCCTTACGATGGCACTAAAGGATGAATTAGCATTCAACCTAACAAAACCTAATAAAATTAGGTTTGACACTCAATATTCCATTGTGCACATTAATACTTTAAAAAAAAATTTTTTTTGTTAAAAAAACTATTATTAAAAAAAATGCTTCCAGGATTTGTAAGTATAACCAATTTCCGTTTAATATTGTGAGTATTTTTCTGCCCCACAGTTGTAATGCAGTCTAAACTTTTAACTTTTTTTTCCAGGACTTGGGGCCATATCGGAAGTAATTCTATAAAATAACAAAAAAAAACCGAGTGAGGAGAAGCAAATTCTGGACGAGTGGCTTTTAGAAAAAAATTCATCATTTTCAAAATGAAGCTTTACATTGGCCGTCGCGTCAAGGCTTATACTTTACGTTGGCCGGCCAATTCTTTCAAGTGATAAATTTTTATGTTAATAGCTTTTGGCTAAGCAGTGACAGATATTAGAAGCACGCACTCTAAAAAGAAACTCTACCTTTGCAAATGACCTAATACCTACTTCTAGCACAGTCAAAATTTTAATCCACAAGGCATTTTAACCTAAAAAAGGTAAATCCTATGATAGAAGAAGCTTTTCTCATTTGCTGCAAAATGAAATTAGCCTTAATCCCTTGCCTTGGTGAAAGGTGACTTTCACCAAGGCAAAAGGGAGTCTCGTTGATAATGTTTGTATAAGAGTAAGTGACATACGGTGAATAGTGAAAGCGACGTTTGAAAGTGAAGCCAAACACTTATTTTCTATTGAAGAGCCTTCCTTATCTCGTTATTGCAATTGCCACTCATCCTCAAATCCGTTGTCAATACTCCAAACCATCGATTTTCTGTAAACAAAAACCTTAAAGATTCAACATAAGTACATACATGTAATTTGAACATGCGGTTAGGGAACAAAACTTCATCCTATCTTACTTCGACAAGTTTTCTCCAGATGCAGAAGATAATCACCTTACTATAGAACGATGCCGCTGTTCGAGCGGATAAGCCAACTGGCACTACAAACTTAAAAACAAGTTTATATCAATTTAAACTTATACAAAAAAAACAACAAGTGGAATGCCCAAAAAAGCAAAAGTCTTGTGTCGTAGGTATAATTCGAAAATTTTACAGACTGACACTTACAGTAGAGATTTGGGTAAACTAAAATATTTTATTAGCACTAGAATAAATAGTGTATGCATATACTTCTAGTAATCGTCTTCTAGTAATCTATACTTCTAGTAATCATCGGAAATTTTGAAATTTTGACCAACCTTCAAAATTCAAAAATCTAGGTAACATTCATGAAAAACCATCTAAAGCTTTTCAGTAGCAAATAGTTCTTGGTCCGGTAACAAAACAGCAAAATATTCAAACAAAGAATATAATGTAATAATATTCATCTTAGTAGTAGGCTCCGCTTTAACAAAAAAGTTAGCCGATGCTAAATCTCTTTGAGAAATGTCATTTCAATATGAAAGACGTGGTGTGAATCTCGAGAAACACAGTTACAAATACAAAACCAACTTAACTGGTAAATACCGAGAATGGTTCCGGCTCGAAATTAGCGATGTCCGTTAATGCTCTGAAAACCAAAGAGAAATACGCAAATTAAGAAGGTCAACGTAACAACGTTCAACGCCTCAACTACTTTAGTAAACACAGCAGTTCCTTTGCGCGTCAGGGTTATGTTTTTTGTAGGCGATTTATACACTTTTCTATCTCGTTGTTTTTAATTGTTCATGTTTAATGGTTTACCTATAAACATTATCGGGATAATGATGTGTCCACATGTTTGGTGTGACCATAATTTCTCCAAATTCTTCTCTTCCTGCCCAACGATACTCGAATCTCGCTCCTTCTACTAAATCTGGTCTGGATTGAAAAATTGGACGTTCAGTCACTAAAACTATTTTTCCTGGCATGTACATTGGGCACTTTGTAACAGCTTCACGATGAAGACGATGACTTTCTTCAGCTAACGAGACATAAGTGTGGTAGTTTGGCTCATTGTTGCCTTGAAGAAGTTGGGTGTCACTACCACTCCGTCTATCGGGGCTTGTATCATGGCTGCTATTGGTGCTAGAAGCTATGATATTCTTTGGTATTCCACCGACTAATAGATACCAACAGCCACCCATCATAATTCGATACTAGAAACAAAGAAAATTCGTCGTTGCATTAAAAAAATTGACGTGTGAAAAAAAACCTATTGGTTCAAAAAAGTCGAAATTCGAACCTTAGGAACTTTACAATACTTGATAGTTTCTTGAAGTTTAGTTTTGAACTTTTCAAATGCCGTAACACTAAGACGGGCCACAATGTCATCCCCCAAAACTACTGAAGTGGTAAAATCGTCGCAGAAATTTGCCGCGTCCTGCGTCAGCAATCCCCCGGGCGGAGAATACCTAAAACAAAAAGCATTTTACAAAAATGTTCTCATCTTTTGCGGACAGGAATAAATACTAAAACGTGTAATTTGAGATTTCAGAAAAAAATTAGAACTCACGCAAAACATCGTAAGTCAGGATACTGTTTTCGTAAGATCATGGCCAAAATAGTAGCAGTTCCAGCACCCAAGGAATGACCTTAAAGAAAGGAAAATGTAACATTTCGAAATATCACCTGACAGAGGTGAAAGGTGATGTGCATAAGAATGTTACCTGTTATCACCAATGTATATGTTGGATGTGTACTTTTTGCTTTCTGAAGAATTTTGAGGGATTCAATTTTTTCGAGAACATTCCTTGCAGACAGGATCATTCCATAGTGAGCCTAAAACGAAAATTACCATAGTGGCTGGTAACAAAATAATTTTTTCGTTTGAACTAAAACAACGATAGGTGGTAGAGTTGTGACTTTAACCTTAAAATTGGGAGGAAATTCAACATCGTCAATTGGTTTGGCCTCTGCCATCAGGTCTGTTACAGCATCTCGCAATGACATCGTTCCTCTTATAGAGACTACGATGGCTTTATCAGAATGATCAATCGCTACAAAAAATGGTGTTTGGAAAACGTTGTTTTTGAATGAAATGTAGAGCAGATCATCATTTTGAATTTTCACAGTGTCTTTGAGTGCTGAAAAGTTGCAGTAACAACAGTTGTCGCCTTCGATGTTACATGGATGTGATCTAGGATGCAACACATGAAACTAAAAGGTAAAAATCTTTATTAACTTGGTAATTATAGAAACTTACACGCAGCAACCGCAACATAAGATGTTTTCCCACAAACGGCACAATCCCGTTTTCATATGCGCCACTAGATACCAAGGCCATCCCTGTGGTTAAAAATGACCTCAAAATAACAAATTTAATGTTTTTAAATGCATAACATTTACTTTTTTTTTTTCGATGAAAGTCATTTCAACTTACGTACGACGCAAGAGCATATTTCATGAAATGACAAATTTTTCTAGGGGTGTTCCATGGATCGTTTTGTACCGAAATAGATGATAGGCGCGAAGTCAACTTCAGGTGACTGTTAATGTTCCCTTCGTGAATATATGAAACTCTGTGGTGTAAATTCTCGTCAGAATCAGTCTCGATTTGTACATCTTGAAGATGTGTTCGGCGCTCGGCTTCTGCCTGGCACTTTAAATTGAGCACGATCAATCCAGCAGCAATATCGGAAGGCACAAAATCCAAGTCTTCGAATAGTAAACCCATAATTTCTGTACCAAGAAAAGTAGAGTTATTTACAACAAGACACTATAAGTCGGCGGTTAAGGCGTTAATGACAAGATTGTAGACGAGATTGCTTACTTCCCATTTCCTTAAACGCATCACGACTCATCTCATCATTTCCCATACAAGAACATAGCAGAACTTTGCATCGTTTTTCCCAAAGACGGGTTTTTCGCGATGATCGAAGCCCGGCTTCAAACCGCTCGTAGTCACTTTCTGCATGTCGCGTATTTGATGAGCCCAATGGGTCAAAAGCCAAGGCAATAGCAATCACAATAGCAATAGAAACAGCCCAGTTGAACCAAATTAAACCTAAAAGAACCACATACGCAAATGTAACTAAAAATCCCATTAGAAAGTACAAACTACTAAAATGCTTAAAATATTTGACTTTTCTAACAATTAACATAAGTTACTGCCTCGGGAGCATCAGGACATGATACAGTATGTTGGAATAACCACACTGTGCCAACAGAATTCCAGACAATTTCAGGAATTTCGAGCAACAGCCTGAAAGCAATACAAAAACTAATCAATTATGATTTTCCAAAATATATGGGTGATTCGCTTGCCCACCACCAGTTTTTAGCTTTCGAAAAAAAATTGCAAGATAAATGAGCTTTTGACAACCAAACAGTGAACAACATTGTCGCTTACCTGACGTATAGAATCGGAACGACATACTTTCTGGCTTCCTGATCCATAATATGACTGCTCATACTGTTTTGAATTAGCATAACATCCACGAAGATGAAACAAAGTAGAACGACAAAGTTGCCATAGAGGTAAATTCTCATGTACTGACCACCGTCACAAGCCAAATTCGCATCATGTTGCCAATAAATGATACAAACGGCAATTATCCTGTCAATTTACAAAAACTTTACAGCATGACATAATTGGAGAACGTTTTAATATTTACGCTAGTACTAAATTTTACAAACCTACTCACCACGCAACACGAACGAAGAAATCAATAAGACCTAATTTAAAATTTCACAAGAAACGAGATTAATTGATATTTAATTTAATACGAAATAACAACAAAGCTTATCGCTAAAGTCTACCTAAATACAACTCACCAGGAAATACAAAGTCATCAGTGGCTACTTGCCATTTTCGCCCAAATGCAATCAAAGCAGGCATTGTGTCCGAAATTTGTGACTGTGCTGATTGAGGTGGACGCGTAATGAATCGTGTGACTCATTCAGGGTTGTACTTTGTACTAATTTGCATTTATCTGTGTGACAAACGCACTAATGGCATTCTTTCTATGTGATTCTCCCTTGAGAGGTAGCATCTAGTATGACATGATAAACGTTCAACCTAAGGAAGTTTTTACAAACATATGATAAGTGATGATATTACTTACTACGTCTTCATAATAAAACATTTCCTACTTATAGCAGAAAGAGATGTCAAGGACATGCCATTGGACGTTCCGTAACCAACCACGCATTAACACCAGACTTCAACTGTTACAAGTTTCGGCTTGATCAAAAGCAGCTTGACCGTTTGACCATTGACCTTTTCTTCTGATTTAAAGCCCTACACCGCACAGTTAGGCTTTGATTTAATCGACATTCAAAGTTAGACTTATTCCAAGTTGACGATTAATTTGAACTTCTCAAAGCAGAGTCGGATGGGATGAACATTACTAAATAAATACGGAAAGTGACATGAATTGTCAAAAGATAAGAAACAGCTGGGTACTACGCGCAGTGTTTGGTATTTGATTGCGGAACTTTTAATTTTTATCTGAAAGTTCACCGATCATGTCCCTGATGCCTGAGCTCTCTTCTGCACACATGGGCATCACTAATGGTCGTAGCGTAGCGAACTCGACAACATGTAAACAGAAATAAATGTTATTTTACTAACAATAGACATCTTCCATCGTCCGCGACTCCGCGTCCGTCCTTCGTACAACTTGAGTGACAATTCATCGCTGTAGCTTAGGTTAGGTTGGCGCTAATGAAACCTCTAGGACAGTTATCAGGTGGGCTAGGCTAACTGAAGACACTACCGAAGCAACCATTTTCAGCGATCCACATCGTTGCGCTGCGCTACAAGCTTCTACAGGCTATGCCCTCTGCCCCTGGCTTGGTATCCAGGATACTAAACTCGGTAGCTTTGTTGGGCACTAAGTTTAGTAGCCAGGATACTAAAGTGAGTATCCTGG
>JABASK010000951.1:0-11215 GCA_019776465.1 Rambutanura hunanensis | reverse complement strand
AAAGACGGCACTCCGCAGTGGGAAAGCTTCCAAACTGAAATCGAATCAGTAGAGAAAAAAATCAATTAAACAACTTTACTGTGAAAATTGAGAAAATTCTCAGGTTTACTCAATAAAAAAAGGTTTTTTTTGCCAAGTAGTGCTAAAAAACTAGCAAAAAAAATTTGCGAAACGGCCAAAATATACTGTATACCGTTTTTAACAAGTTTGTCACACCCTTGAAAAAATGAACTGTGTGCCTGGCAAACATTCATAAACCTTTCAAGGCTTCCTGGGTTCTGATGACTTATTTATAACTCCTACAAAATTTATGCCCTTTCCTCGTCCAATAATTGTGCAGATTTGGCACATTTCTTTATGCCAGATAACTTGAAATGAATGCAAAAAGAAAAAAAGGAAAAGAAAAAATTGTCAAAAGATTGATACTTTCCAATTTCAAAATGTTGTAAAATGCAGAAGTTTCTACTCTCTATCTGGACAAAAAATGGTACGAGTCAGGCACTTTTTTCTCATTTGGACAAACAGAGAAAAAAAGGCGACGATGGCAAGAAAAGTAAAGAAGAAAAAAAAAAGCCTCAAAATCCAATTTCTTCGTCGCTTTATTTATGAGGAAAAAGTCCGCGTGTCTCTAGGAAAAGGAAAAAAAAATCCACTTTAGTTCATCTATTTCTAGAAAAAAGAAGATGAGAAAAGTCGGGTATTTTTCAGATGGAAAAAGAAAAGACAAGCAGCTTAAGACTTTTCCCTTCACCTTTTTCTTTTTCTTCTAGAAATTGGAGTCTAGTAGAAAATATACAGTAAGGTAGAAAAGAAAAGAGAAAACTACCTCAATTAACTTTCCCTGAAATAATGGAAAGCCTCGACCTCTGGAACCAATTTTAACCTTAGGACCAAATCCCAGAACGAAAAAGAAGAAAAAAAAACTCGAAAGTAATCTTTTCTATTCTTCCAGTCCAAGACGGAAAAAAACTTTCTCCATTGTTAAGTCTAGGGTAGTCGAACTTTCTCCTCCGTTCAAATGGCACGTTCTTCGGTTTTAGCCATAGTTGCTGACTTCCTCTGCTTTACTCAGTTTCCACGGCAAACAATTAAGGATTTCAAATTGAACTGAAGTTACTGCTTTCTCCGCCTCCCCTAACCTAAAAAACGGGAGAAAATCCAATGTTTTCAAAAACTTCCCATTAACTCATCATTAGGTTTTGTGAAATGGGCAAGATTGAGATTTGATCTTAACTTAGTTACTGACATTTGAGACCTTTTACTCCCGCGATTTCTAATCAACCAAAGTGAGAATAAAAGTTAGCAGTAATCTACCCCCTCCCCCCGTTAAAATTTGAGCCTTTTACCAAATTACAACAATCAAATCAAATTCCTCTCACAAGAATTTTATTATAGAAGAGAAAAGCTTAGTTTCACAAAGATACCGCTTTTAAAAAAATTATCAAACTTTTTTTCGTTTCCCAATTTTAATCTTAAAAACGTGCAAAATTTATTTTGAAAAACTTTTAGAAAGAGCAAATTTGGAAATTTGTAAAGCTTATGGAATGTAGAATTTTACAAAATTAAAGGCGAAAAGCATTGAAACAAAGATAGAACACGTAGAAATTAACCTGAACTGGCAAGTCTTATATTCCAAGAGTCTTTTAATGTCCCTCTTTTTTTCCGTTGCAGAAAATATTATTTTCTAGAAATTCTTTTCTTGAGAAAAGGAATCATTGTGAAGAATAGGATAGATTCCTTTCTAATGGACTTTCTCTTAAGTGAAGTTGTAGCTTTAGCTCTATAGAATTCAACGGAAATGGATAGAGTATACACGTAGTAGGCCTAGCTGAAAAATAAAACCTTGAAAGCACAAGAGACACTTTGTTTTTACTTTCAGTTGCTACGACATAGACGCCTTTTCAGTAGAAAAAGTCCTCTTCGCGTGTGCTTTCTGCGATCTTTCGCCTTTCTCCGGCCGAAATGACTATCATAAATTTCACCAAAACTTTTTTTTTCTTCGTCTTCCCTTGAGTTTTCTCCATTTCTTTTCTAGTCTAAGAAAAAAAAAAGGAAAAAGCTTTCTCAGGTTCGTAGACTTTCTCTTGTGGAAAATGATACAGAGAGCCTAATAAATAATAGATACGACTCCTCTCTCTATTATCTCCATCACGGTACATTAACTTCAAAGCACACCCATTTTCCCTACGTCTTATGCTAATGCAAAAGCGAGACTAGAACAACTTTCCTCCAGTCCCCATTCTTCTACCACTAACCGGAAGCTATGTACGAAAAAAAATTATAAAATTTTATCAAAAATTCTTTCTGAAGACAAAAATAAAACAAGTGAAAACTTTTTAAATTATTATTGATAAAACTAAAAATTTGAAGCACAAAAAGAAGTGTTAAGGATTTCAAAATAAAATTTTGAAAAACACATCTATGTATTTTACATCTATTTTTATTTAGTAATAGAAATTTTAAAACTAATATTCGGAATTTATTCATGTAACATCACCTGTTACTTACTCAAATAAGTTTTAACTCAAAGTTAAACAAATTAATGCTGTTTTTGGTTGAACTTTTTCATTTTCTATACACTTACAAAGTAGCGTGCAAGTTGGCTTATTTGGGTTAAAATTAGACAGAGAAAAATATTAAGAAAATAAATTTTAAATGAAAATTGGAAACTATTGATGAATTTAGAAAAAACTTGGCTTTGAAATTTAGGAAAGCCTGAGACACGTGAAAAAAAACGGAAGGCGACGTAAATCGCGTCAAATAAAAAAGAAGCGGTGCTTTTCTTTTGCTGCGTTTGTTTCATTTGTGTGGTTTGTAAATCGAGAAGATCAAGTGGGTGAATCACCTCCTTCACTTTGATCTGGAGGAGATGGTCGTTGTCATGACGATGATAATCAGGGGAATGATGCAACAGTAAAAATCCTCTTCACCTAATAACCGTAGTCTTTTCGTCTTACCTCTACTTTCAAATGAGCTCCATACAAATCCTCCATTGACAACAAAACCCTCTCTTCCTTCCATTTCCCAAGCACACTCTTTACTTCTGAAATACAAATAAACTTTTATTTTTATGATATGATGAGATTTTAGAACTATTTAGACTCGCACGCTTCGCAAAAGGAGATGAGATGCGATCAAGACTCGACAAACGCCACTGTGGACAACGAGTACATCCTTAGCATTTACTTTTACTTCATTGTTGAGGTAGGCCAAGAATCCCATCAATTCCTTTCGCTCGCCTTTGTTTTACTTCATTATCTAGAAAAGACAGAGAGACAATTTTTCAATTTCAGCAAATGTAAAATTTTGAAACAAAAAATCATTTTGGAAAAATTATATAAATAAAATTTTACTTAGGAACCTATAGAATCAATCCGTTTTGTTTTTTATTCTCTGTTCTTTACGATGTAGTGCCTTAAGATAGTCTATTTTTCACAAATCTGTGTATATTTCAAAAAATCAAGTACAACTATTGCCAAAACAAAATTTGACTGTCGCTAGGTAGCATCATTTTATTCCTGGATGACCAAACAGAATCTAATTTTAATGGATAACATCGAATAGGCGTTTCCTTCAACACAAAAGTCGACTTGTGTGTAATTTTCTCAGAAAATAAAAACTTTTTGATTATATTTTTCAAAGTTAAAGTACCTAACCACACCCACTGGTAGGAAGAGCATTAAAAGGAGGGGGGACTGTTTGAATGGAAACCAAGAGGAAAAGCGACTTTTTCCAAAATTGAATCAAAACGAGTCTAACGACTTTTCCTAGAAAACTTTTACCATTCTATCCACCCCGTCTAGGAAAGTTTGTACACCTCCTGCTGGGCTAAAATTATTTTCTCCTTTTGAAATTCTTCCAGAAAAGAGAAAGCTCAAATGAAATTCATGCCTTTTTTCCTCATCATCCCTTGTGCTCTTTCAAAATGGCCTTCGGAGGAACATTTTCGTTGGGACGTTTCCGCTTGGATTCAGTCCAGTGATTTCCTTTTGTTTGTTCTTATACCGAGACCTTTTTGAAATTCAAGGAGTAAGAAGAAGACCAGGCAAATGACATTTAAGAAGAGAAAGAAGATCCTATTGAATTGACTACGGCTTTTCAAACTGGTCGGTTACGATAAGTAGATTCGGAGCAGAGCTAATTGCCAATTAAGAATCTACCGGGTATTCTCTTTCTGGACTCCAAAACATATGTAGGCGATATACACTAATGGTCTTTCCAAGAACAAATGCCACTTCCAGAATCCAAACGATTCTGAAATTTAATTGACCAGAAAATCTCTTTTCTCCGTCAAAGGAAAAAGTTTCAGAAGAGAAAGAAAGTGATCCGAATCTAATGGACTCTACTAAGAAAAACATCAAAAAGAAAATTGAACTTAAAAAAAAGGAAAACTGTTCTGGGTAATTTCTTCTTCTTTCTTGCCGATTTCTAATTTTAGAACACAATTTTAAGCCCCGCCCCCAAAAGTTAGTCCAATTAAAACAGAAAGTCAACCCAGGCGCTATTACTTTTTCTAAATTTAAATTTCCAGCAATAGGACAGGATTTTCGGTAGGTTCAACTAACGAACCTGTCTAACTTGTGGGCATGCGTCACTTCGATTTACTAGTTGTGTTCAAAACCAATTAGGTTTCATGAAAAAGCTAGTTTTTCCAACTTCATAAATCAAATGTTATAAAATGAAATTGATTGATAAATTCGAAGATTTTAGTGTGGAAAAGTAGTATGATGAAAATCAAATCTCACCCTCTTATCTATATCATCCCAACTCGTAATCTGATGCACTTTGATATCTAAGATCATAACTCAATTTTTGAAATTGAACCCCTCTTGCAATCTAACGTAACGCCTTTCAAATTACTTTATCCATTCCGATCAACGATAAATCTGTTGACAACAAAAAAGATATATTAAAGGAAGCGTCAACTACTTGTGTCAGTCTGGATACATTCTAGTTCATGTAAACCAATTTTGCGGAAATGTCAAAATGTTGAAATGGTGACTGGTCAAAAGTGTAAGCACACCCGCGGATTCACTTTTACTTTCCGTGTCATTTCCTTCTAGTCACACTTTTACATTGTTGAAGTGAACCACGCCGTCATTGTTTGGGAAATGATGACAAAGCAGAAAAAATTATTGAACGACCTTCCCTTTCCTTAGGATAGACATCATGAGCGCAATTACAAATCGGAAATGGTCGACATTGAGAAGTGTCGTGGCAGACTGAGCACAAGTACGTCTTGTTTTTACAACCAAATTTTATATTATACAGTTCTCCTATTGGTCGCTGGTATTTTATTGAATTTGAAAATTTGAGAATTTGAAAATATTGAATTTTTAAAACTTTAGAATAAGAACTTTGACCTTTATGATTTTCCAACTCAACGTTCCGTGAGATGTGTAACCGTATTGCTGGATTTTTTTTTTTTCAAAAAACGTCATTTTCACTTCAAAGATTGAATTTTCAAAAACGAAAAATTCTCCTTCCCTTTTTGTTTTGTTTTTAAATGCTTGTAACAATTTTGGAAATTTAAATTTTCCAATCACAATATCTATTCCTTCGAAACTTTGATTTCAAAAATACTTTTTCGTCGCGCATTGTTTCAAAGTCTTTACGACTTGTACAGCGTCATTTAAATACAATTATTCAAAACTATTAGAACCATTTGTATATTGAAGTTGTGGGAAGTCTCTGCGTCGGAATTTTTCAACGTCAAATAAGCTACCAGCCACAAATACATTACGTTAACGTTACGTTGATACAACCAACATTCGTTTTCTTCCGTGCAGACATAATAATTAATGTACTCAAGCGAAGGAACAAAAATTGACAGAAGAGACCACCTACCCCATCCATTATTTCTGTCTTCCCCGCCGGTAAACCTATCGACCCAAACTAAAAAGTCTAACTTATCGGCTTTAGTTTTTTGGATGTCTCATTTTCTTTTCTAGGTATTATTGTAAAAATCATCCATTACATTCAACGCTCAAATGGTTAACCCACTACCTGGCTACAAGTCAATTACAATTTAAAATGGATTTCTAGGAACGAAATTTCATCTAGCTCTCCATAACCAACACGGAGCATCAGTCCTTAAGTGAAATTCAATTGAGCTTCATTTCTCTGAAGTCGAAGCAGGGTAGAAAGTTAGCAGGATTGAAGAGAAGAATGGCTCAATTACGTTTAGATTGAAAATAAGAAAATAGAAAAGTCAAACTTTTTGTTTGCCTTCAACTTTCCCTTGTTCTTTATGGATTAATGGAAAAGCGTTAAAGCCTTCCCCCTTTCTGCCTTCTTTTGAATAAAATTGAATTGGAAATTGAGGCCATTAGTCTCTTTAGTTAAGGAAAAAGATAGGAGACTTTCTCCTCTCAAGAGAAATTTGAAACTTCCTCCTGCTGTTTCCTCGTTGGTTTTCCCAAATGAAACTTGAATTTTCTCAAAGTGCACAACACAGAACCAAATGTGCGCCTTTTCCTTTCCCAGATGTGAAAGAAAATAATTAAAGTGTCACATTTGTCAGAGTGAAGGCGAGAGAGTGGATTAGAATATGGTCGTAAGGGAAAAAGAATTAGAGCTTTCTTATGCAAAAATCCCGGGTTTTCTCCTCGCGTCATGTGTGTCTTCTCGGGTAGAAATTCAGTACGAGAACGTGAATAATAGAAGGGGATGTCTTAAAGAGAGAGAAAGCCGAGTCTAAGCAAATCCTTAGCGGATGACTTTTAGTAGTCATGGAGAAAGTAGTTTGAAGACATTTAATCATTTTCATCATGGCCTTATAGACACTTTCGGAGTGGGATAATGAAAATGATGAGTGTTTTACAACCTTGTAGGCTTCAAAAGTCTTAAGCATGAGGGTTTTCAAGAAAACTCAAAAGAAATTTACACTCTTTTTCTGTTTTTCTCATTATTTTTGCACACATTTATCACAAAAATATCCTACCTCGACAAACCTAGAATGCACTCCTTTTTAAACCGGTCGACAATAAAAATATCGAATGGACAAGACGTAGATTAATGATTTACTATTTACATGCGCGTTGACACGTTTGGTATTTTGGTATGTGGATGGACAAGCGTTCTACACCAGATGTACCCCAGTAACCTATCATTTTGGTTGGCAAAAAACTGTAAGTATACGTCAGATTCCAGCCCACTTCTCTAAAAATGTAATATCATTAAAACATTAGGCATATGTACCTTGAGCAATTTGTCGAGTGAATAGTCGTTACCGCGTATTCGCCGTAAAGAAAGCAAAAACTTCGCGTCGCATTTTTTTTTTGCGTATAGCTAAAACATCGTGTACAATTCATTCCAGATTAATTAGAGGAGAACATAGAATTTTAGTTCAATTGCTTTGAAGTTTGATTGAAGTTGACTAAAACTGACTTGGGACACGAGTAACGACTGTTCGCAAATGTAAATAAATGTACGTAATGGTAAATCAACTTTTATAAATTTCATTCAAAAGGACCAAAATTTATAGCCAATTCTACCACCATTGTGAAAGAGAAAGGCAGCGGAGTGAGAGGCTTTCACCTTATACTTTTTTAATGCTGAAATTTTCGAACCTAACGTAAGTTCAAATCCAATATAACATAACCTAACCTAAAGGAAGAACGTGAATGTGGATTAAAGATTAGAAATTCGTTCTCATTAGGTTTCTTGATGAGATCCTCATTTCCTTTGGCATTGGACAGGTTTATGTTCACAGCCTCATTAGACTTTTATTTCCCTCCTTAGTAGAATTAGGAAGATCATCCAGAAAGAACAAAGGACACGGGAAAAGATCCCGTTAAACAGACATTTCCTCCCATGAAAACTAACCTAAACTAACCTAAGCTAGGGATTTAGGAACAAAATCCTCATCCGCCTCTGTCACCCTAACCATTTTTTAACCCTTATTCATAATCCAAGAAGCTCAAGTTCAGAAAAGAGAAAAGAAGCTTCTGGTAGTGGTTGGAATTTTTTTTTCTTTGTAAAGGACCAAAACGAATCCTTTTTTTTTCAAAAAACGGCCACACTTCATTGACAATGAAGAGTAGTGACCTTTGGCACTTTGAAGTTCTGGGAGAAGTGCCGCCAAGGACGGATTTCACTTTACCTCCTTCTGCAACGCCCCTTTGAAAAAAAAACCCGAAATTTTACACAAAAAAAAATCAAGTTCAAGTTTCATAATTTATGACGCGCTTCCAAAAACTTGTCAGAAGGAAGCGTTCCTAGATTTCGGAAAAGAAAAAGTCTTAAGCATGCTTTTTTTTGGAAAACCATGCTTTCCTTTTCTTTGTAATTCGTTTTGGCGCTGTTTGGTGTACCTCATCGGATGTGTTCTATTCTAGGATTCGGAATTTCCTCATTTTCTTTTGTTTTAAAGTTATTCCGTGCATGAATTGTGCTGTGAGTTGAAGAAATTTCGGGGAATCATTTCCCTGGTGACTTTCACCGGGAATTGAACCTCGAGAAAAGCGGGAATAAAGTCTAAACGCTACTTGAATACATGAATTAGAAAAGTGCGAGGAAAGGAAAATGATTTTGAATTCTTTCCATGCCTTATCCATATCCCACTAAGGCTTAAAATGTTCCAATCCAATTTCTAAACTACACGACTAGGAAAACTTCTAGTCCATACAAATCATCCGAGTTCCTACTTCAAAATTTAATTTCAAATTCAATTTTTTTTTCTTGCAAATTTTGTCTGGGAACCAAATTACGTTGGTACAAAACAGGTAGTAAAAATTTTTTTTTTGATGAGGGTTACAAATCAAAAATTGGTACTTCCGTTACTAATGACCTTTCACACGGTTGAAGGCTTCCTAATGAAAATTGTACAAACGAATTAGGACATTTACAGCTGTGTTTTGTCTACTTTATAGTCTTGCTACTGTGGTTTCTAATGAATGTCCAGAACACTGGGACATTCCTCTGGTCCAGCAGTCCAGCAGTTCACTTAAGTACAAAATTTGACTCAAATTTCACTAGTGAAATACATAGGTAGTGGCGGTTTTGAAGCAACCACAAACCACAGTCATAGATCTGAAACTATGTTGGCGTAAATTATTCTCTACCTATAGTAAATATTGCAAAATTCATACCCATTCTATACTTTTTTTAAATCCGGCATTGTAACTAAGCAATCGTTAACACCAAAGTTTACGATTGCAAAATTTTTTTGCAAATCAAATGTTATTCATTCCCAGTAGCAATACCTTAGTAGTCGGCTCATGTTTTAGGAAAGTCAATAGAAAAATCCTGAATACTTTTCTATTGTGTTTGCGTTCCCTTTCACTGTGGAAGTCCTTCTCCAGTAAGAAAAAAAATCCCCAAAATTTTCTCATCCTGTTCTGGGCCGTCACCTCGCCTGCGTGGCGGCCATCATCTTTCTCATCCCAGACCGAAACTATGTACGCAGGGTAAAGAAGGGGGAACACCAAAGATCAAGTTGAGAGAAGACGAACAAGGAGTGCGTCGTCCATGGCAACCAACATACAAAAGCATTCCACGAATCAACTCCATTCCCTTTCTATTCTTCCAAATCCAGCCAGTTTTGACTGGGCTACAGGCATAACCAGACCAAGAGTCAAGGAGGTTACTACGCGTAGCATTACGTATTCGCCAATTAAAACCAAAACTTTCAGGCAGGAAAGACAATTTGCAAAATTTAACTCTCATCTAGTTTAACCAATTTTTGACAAGGTACTGCGTCTTATAACCTTGTCACACCTTGCAAAATTAAAGTAATGAAGTCAAAAGGAAAAATGAAAATTCCAGTGTTTTTTTTTTGGTTCAAATATGTGGAATCCCAATTCCATTTACCAAATTGAAATCTGCACTAAGCAAAACCTAAGGAAAATTGGTTATTTGATTTC
This sequence comes from Rambutanura hunanensis, assembly GCA_019776465.1. Lineage (NCBI taxonomy): Eukaryota > Metazoa > Arthropoda > Collembola > Poduromorpha > Neanuridae > Rambutanura > Rambutanura hunanensis. The sequence goes on along the minus strand of JABASK010000951.1, from coordinate 1,349 downwards.
AATTTTGAACAATGAAATTAGGAAATGATTTTTATGAGAATGAAATGCGATACGTTTCCTTGTCATGATTTGAGCATTGAGGAGGTCTTGGATCCAATGCTAGTTCAATTTAAGAGGCAAAGTAAATGGAGCTCAATGAAAAGTGGTTAGTGCAAATAAAAACAAATGTGCAAAAAAAAAACTTTTAGATTGACGAGATTTTACTACCCGTCTTACCGCCAAATGTACGACCAAGTCCTAGTCATAACTCCTTCATTTCCTTTCTTAACTACTTCTAGTTATTTTGGTTTAGTAAACAACGAATGCAAATTCTATTAAAGTGCGAAAATTGAAGTGTTTAATTTAAGTAGTAGTTCAAATCAGTAGGGCAAAAATAAAATTTATACCCCACACGCTCATCACAACAAACATTTTATTTTTACTAGCCCCTTCAACAACTATTTTATGGACTAATAAAAATTCACCCTGCTCTATGTATGCTTCTAAACCTAAACCCTACTAACCTAAAACCTTGCAAAAAAATATTAGGTTATCAACCCTGGTAAAATAATACCAAAAGTTAAACAATAAGAAATCATTTTACAACTTGCAGTGTCATTTAGGAGGACTTGATTTCAATCAAACATAAAAATGTGTAAACATATAATGTGTAAAACATAAAATTTATCTTTTATAGCCCTTTACTCTAGTGTCATTTACTATAGTAGGCTTGCCTTATATTCCAAAAGAAAACTCAACAATTCGTTTACCCTGTGACATAAGAAATGTCTACTTAAAATTATCCTAATTTGGCATTCATAATTTTATCCTTCACTCGCTACAAAATTTTTACAATGACAAATGCCAAGTCAAAAAAGTGTTGAAAATTACGAACTCTTATTTTTTTTCAAAAGTTTTTTCAGATTGCTTTTACAAATTTTGTAACACTCCCCCAGCTCTCCTCTTGTCCTGATGCATTATTCATTGTGCTTTTCTTAATTGATTTAATTGCTTACTAAATATTTAGTAGGGTGAATATGGTAGAAATGCTTAGTTCCAAAGCGACATTGACCCTCCTATCCATGGCCGAGAGACATACGAAAACAAAGACCCTCAAACATTTTTTTTAAAGAAACTTATTACACTTTAACATGAAACATTTGTAATTTGCATGAAGAAAAGAATATTGGGGGAAAAAAACTTGAATTTGACATTTTGAGGTTCTACAATCTCAACCCTAACTTGAAAAAAATGTCCCGGGGACTTTTGGAAATTTCTACATTTTCTACTGGTCATTTTAAAAGTTGCATTCAAATTCAAATTGTACTGAGATGGTCTTGTTGCCTTATGCGAAGAATAATAGGAAGATT
>JABASK010000950.1:0-11216 GCA_019776465.1 Rambutanura hunanensis | reverse complement strand
TAGTCGCCAGGGATTTTGTAAAAAAAAATGCTGAAACAAGGTTTTAGTCCTCTTGGTTTTTGGCACGAGGTAGACATTATCTACGGTAGTTACCTAGATATTGACATTTGACCCACGTTTGTTCATGAGGATAATCCAACTTGGCAAAGATTCACAAAGCAGAAGGTCTAGTCGAATGAAAAGGGCTCATATCCTTCGGATCAGATTCAAATCTCTTAAAAGTCTCAATCTCCCATGAGTTATTCAGTAGAAACCGATTTCTTTTTTTTTAGTAAATTGAGGCATTTACTACCCGCCAAATTCCAAATCCCATTGAGAATCTATGTATCATGCTCAACCCTTGTTAACTTCAAAAAAAATTTGGCACCACAAACGATTTAAGTCACGCTACGATTAGTCTATGACAGAATATGAGTCTACTCAAATGAACGCGCCCTGTGCGTGTTAAAAAATGAATCGCAAGGATTTTGAATTATTAAGGCAAAATGTTATTCAGTCTGAGAAATTATTTCTAAAAAACATAAAATATTTGGTTTTAATGAATGGAAATAAAATAAAAGGTCTTTGAAATTTCGCTCAATCATTTTGGCTTATATAAATTTTAACTATAATATCATTTCATTCAATCATGAAACAGTAATAAAGGTGTTAATTGTTAATTACCAGAGTTGATGAGTAGTTGGGGCAAGATGAGACAAACCAAGACTAGTGTTTGAAGACTTGACAAGAATTCAAAGTTAAACTTGATCAACAAGGCAACGCCCATTTTCAATTAGACGTTGTTCAGTCTAGGAAAACGGCTCACAATGCAAACTTTTCCTTGGAGAAGAAAAAAACACGAGAACTTTTTGCCAGGAGAAAGTTGGAGAAAGTCATTTTTCCAAATTGATGCCTCCGCGTTGTAACGATCTTCCCTCTTTATTGAAAGTGACGGGCGGGAAAAAGAAAGTTATTTTGAGTGCAACTTTACACTACTACAATTTTTTTTCTGGTTTTCCAAAACGAGCTTCGTTATTTTCTTCAACTGGTGAAAACTTACTTGTGTATCACCATTCTTCTAAAAGTAGCTTGTTGTGAATTAATAGCAAGACGAGAATTTGAGAAAGGAAGTCATTTTCATGCATGCTCAATGTTTTTATGATATTTGGCAACGAAAACTTTCGGAAGTCAATGTCAATTCGCAAGTAATTTTGCACCCTTTGCAGAAGAGGAGTGATAAACCGTGTAGTGTTTTTAAATAAACTTTGGTCCTAACAAAAGGTCCTGTTGACGGATCAAATGGTAACGACGTCAGAGAGTGACAGAGCCCCACCTTGACACCTTATGCTTCAACCGTTTGTCCTTGTGTTTTCGATATCCTGTAACACATTAGACAAAAAAAAAGTAAGAATGACTGTCACTTTTGCAGTGCCAAAAGCAAACTTAAACGAGAAAACGCAAAACGTGGTGTTTAAAAATGGAACAACTGTTTATATGTTTAGCGTTTATAGAAGGGATGTGATAAACAAAGCGGGTTACAAATTTGAGATCATATACAACTGTTTTAAATTTCTGCGTGACAAAAAGTTATGCGTCCTAGTCTATAAAATTTTTTGCTCAAAAGGGTTGAACTGTAGGAACTTTGGAAATCGAACTAACTGAATTCAAGTAGTGCAGGTGGGGGTGGGAAAACAGGGGTGGAATTGGTTTGTTGAGAATGTGATTTCCGTCCTCAAAATTAAACTTAAAAGACTCGCAAATCTTACAATCTGTTTTAAAAAATTTAAATTCAATTCAATACCACGTTATCTTTGACTTTTTTCTCTATTTTCCCTTGAATTTTAACAAACCTTACTTGTCAATTTTTTTGAACAATGCCGTCTGTCACTCTTCTTCTAATCCTTTGATGAACAACAAAGATATTAAATAGAAAGTTAGAACTCGCACGTCACACAAAGCCGACAAGTTCTAGGGTAATTGCGCAAAAAGTTGTAACTTACACAATTTCTCACTTTCACCATACCTTATCTCCTAAATTGTCCTAAAAAAGTGAGCATTTTCATTTTGAGACTAAAAACTAATCATAAACTTTAGCAAATCAGTCTTTATTTTTCAAAGAATAATCTTACTGCTCCAACTTTTTTGTTAAAAGATTCGTCTTGAGCCCAAAGAATTTCACGTCGTCTCGTCAAGAGTAACTTTGAGACTGAATGAAGAGCAGAGCTCTGAAAGTACCCGGGTAAAAGTCTCGAAAAATTTTACGCACCGAAAGTTTTCATTTCACTATTCAAAAGCACATGGAAAGCGGCCCAATGGCGCGCGAGGCTTCAATCAAACTAATCAAATGTTATTAAATTTTAAACAATATTTGTTGTGATCTGCTGCAAATTCTGCAGCAATTCAATTTCAAATAAAAAAAAACATTAAAAAAGTTTCATCAAATTGTATAGCTTACAGTAAAAATAACATAAATTATCTCGACAGCTTATAAGCACTAGCTTTCGTGTCGAGTTCAAACCTGTCTAGTGTTTACCTTTCAAAACCAAACAGGCGTTACCGTACGTCTACTAGTAGTCATCTACCATGTGTAGAAAGTTAATCATAATTCTTGTCATATCCTCCGGCTTCTCACTTTCCCCTCAACAGAAACCTTCCCTTGTTTTATGTTCCTAACTTTTCTAATGCTTTAGAATGGATTGGAAAACTCAAGCTCTCCAATCTAGGAAGAATTTCACCCTCTTGTCCCGATGTCATGGAAACCAAGTAACTCGGCTTTTTGTCCTCGAGGAAAAATCTCCAGGCGATTTTATGAAGGATTACAGAAGTTTTCTTGGAGAGGATCCGTTATAGGACTCAGAAGAAAGCTCGTAAAGTTAACAAAGGTTAAGGAAGAAGTAAAGTAAGAAGTCTAAATTAACGGAGATTATAGGCAGTTAAGAGCTGTTTTGATACCAAATACGGTTCTACTCAAATAACTACCCTTGATAAGAAAGAAAACATAAGCATTTAAGTACTTTACGTTACTTGACTTCTTAAGTGGAATGAGTTTGGGATAAGGAGCAAGTAAAAGAAAGTTTAAATTGTTCAAAAGATAAATAAATTTTGTTATCCGAATTTGAACTTTTGAAACTTATTTAAACTTATAAATATTTGTAATAAAAAAAAAGCCACGTCGGTTTGACTTCCGTTGCTTTCGTAAATGTACAATAGAAAAATTATAATCATTACTTTTCCTTTTTGGTTTAAATCTCAAACCACCCCAAGCCACACCTCCTCTCCCCTTAAGTGGTCCTTTAGAGTATTCTAGAACCTTAAGATTATTGAGATAAAATCAAGTTGAAGTCTGGAACATGATACGGCAATTAAGTTACACTTTAATTGAAGAGAGTATACTTTTAATTATCCTTTTCGAAAAGTCAATCTAAGAGGCTTTTAGAGCTAAGAGGTGACAGAGTCCTGGAAGGGTTGAAGATTAAAAACCAGTTTTTGTTTTACGCCTTTCCGACAAAAGTTATAAATAGAGGTTACGTTGGGGAAGCTTAGAACTTGACTTATTTTGAAATTTTAGCTTCTCTTTTTCATTTGCTTTTTTTATATTTGCGACAACACACTGCAAGAGTTTTCTCAAAATTGTTAAATTTAAACAAAAACAAGTAACTACCTCAATAAACCTCTTACGTTAAGGAAACATGATTAACATAGCATATACCGATGCGCCAAAAAACAAAAGAAATTGTTCGCAATAATCAAGGAATGGGCTGGGCTACTTTTGCATGCAAGAGGGTGAAAGGTCACATTTAGATTCAAGTCACTATCCTTTTCTTTTCTTTCTGATTCTGTCGATTTCCTTTGACTTTTCTCCCATCTTAGTCACTCAGGCATTCAACCAAAGCACAAAGACAAAGAACGACTTTCTCTTTTTGGAATTCAAATGGACGATAAAATCTTCACCCGCCCTTCCTTCTATTGCTGGCAACGAACATTTATTAGAAAATCTGAATCATTCCATTTTCAAATAAAGTTTGTGTGTTGAAAACAATATTGAAGGAGGGTGCATTAAACTAACAAAAAAAAGGTTGTTTTTTAAAAAAATTCCGCATTGTTCATAAAATCTTTTTTCTAAAAAAAAAATAATTTTCTAAAAATTGTACAACTGATCCAAATTTCCCAAGTTTTTGAAGTTGGAATCACGTTCCTCTCCAGGACCAGTGGTGCAGTTCTCTACCGCTGATAAAATGTTGTCCCGTGTGTCCCGCGTGCCGTTGGAGGGTAAAGTGACACTTGTGCTTTTGGAAAAAACTAACGTAAATTGTTCCAGCGACATTTTTTTCTCTCCACATCTGTTCCGTGTTTCTTGACATCCCGATCACATTCCATCCAGCATTCATTTATTACTCATTTTTATTCGCCAGTTGTCCCATTCCCAATTCAAGTCATAAGTGAACAGGTCGAAAAGTTGGAAGGAAAAGGCTTGAATTCATAGTAAAACAGACCAAAATTAAAGAATGTGAGAAGAATGAAATCGCGTTTTCTTAAAAATAGTAAAAGATAAAATATGCAAACACTTGTACCACATGGTTCCTGATAAGACAATTTCTTCTCGAGAAACTTAGGTCAATGCTTTTTGTTTTATTAAAAAAAATGCGCCCACTTGACAATAAAAATAAACATGAATAAGCCCATTTCAAATGGCTTGTGTTCCCACTTCAGAACTCAGACGACTTTATTATATGATCATGAAACCGCACATTGTCAACGACGACACGACATTTCCTTTATCATGTCCGATCACTCAAAGTATATTTTGAAAATAACAAAAATGACGTAGAATGTGCCAGGTATGTAAAATATAAATAATGTTTATTTTATTATTTGGTACATTACCCCTCTTTTTTTTCAAGATAAATGTAAATCTATCAACTAGAGCAAACTAGTATCGCAGTGATATAACATAGCAGACTTTCATGCTTCACCATCACGTTACCGTACTATTTTGTAGTTGCAAAACACACAATTTCCCAAAATGTCAAAAAAAAAAATTCATATCTTTAAGTTGCAGTGACATTTAGCAGCTTTCTTGTCTTTTATACTTTTTTTTTCTCACTGATACTTGAAACTTTACCTAGAAATTTTATCAATATTTTTCATCTACACAAACGGCAGAAACTTGATAATCGACAACTTCAAAATATTTCTTATTTTGTCAAGCACCTTTAACTTTTTTTCAATATGAGAATACTATCTTTAAAAAAAAATCTTTTTTTCGTCACATTTTTTCTGCTTGAATCTTAACTTTTAAATTACATCAAAACTTGAACTATTTGTAAGCCGTCATTTCAAAGTCAAACACTGGACATTTTTCAATAAATGACAAAAATATGGGCGTCATAAAAACAACGTTAGATTTTTCTCAGGCTTATGACATTATTCAGCCTTAAACTACCTTTGGGTATTTGAAAAATAACAAAAAGTAACCGATATAAAGATGAAAACAGTTTAAAATACCTCTTGCTGTCTGTCCACTCGAATGAAAACTAGAATGTGTAAATTTTGAGGTGAAAAAAAAACCAAAAGAAGTTTTTCTGTTTTTTAAAAAAATAATAATTTTTTCTTGTTTAACATTTTTTCTGCACGTTGAGCAAACTCACTCACTTTAACGTGTCAACTTGCCCACTTTAAGTCTACTAGAGCCCAGAAAATATTGTCCACATTTTTCAGTCTGTCCACTTTCCCATCACAAAGTACACAAGTACTTTGCGCTTTCTTTTTTTTACACCTTGTACACTTTTCTCATAAATAAATTTCATTCTGAAAAAAAGAAAGCCTAGGATTCAAGTATTTTACTCTCGTTGCCTTCACGCCCGTCGTGGATTTCTGACCCAAAAGGAAAAAGGAAAATGAAAACTTTCTCTTCAGAAAAAAAAATATGGAGGTGGAGAAAGTTCAGTACTTTTTCTCGAGGAGAAAATAAAGTAGAAAAGTGCAAACATGCTCATCTCATCTCGAAGATCTTTCTCAGTCTGTCAGGACTTAAGATTGAAAGTGGTAACGCGGATGATTCGAATTTCGATGAAATCAATCATCATTGCCCCTTGGCAATTTTACGCCATATAACACAAACGTCGGCTCGTTTTTTTTTCTAAAGAAAAAAAAGTGTAATACAGTTTTCATAAGAAACTTCAATTTTTGTAGAAAATTCTAAAAACTCAGCCCTATTTTCCAGATTTTCCATCACTTTTTGCTCAAGTTGAATTGGTTTGTTTCTTTTAGAAAGTGAAAGTTCGAATGAAAAATCAAAGAAAACGTTTCCACTGTGAGAATTGTGTAGGTGGCAAGTCCATTCTACTTTTTTTGACATTTCTGTTGTTCTGGGTCATTCACTAGTCGAGTGTCGAGTAAATGAAGTTTGCTCTAAGCTTAAGACTAAGATTAATGATACATCCAAAAAAAAGTAGACAAAATAACTTTCATGTTTGTTACTAATTGAACACTGTTGTACTTTCCAATAGGGGCGTGGATACAGAAGAAAGTTAGTTAGAGGCAACAGCACGCGACTAAGGTTGCAACGTGCTGGATTTTGTCACACGTCACGTTTTTAGCAGTGCAAAGAAACGAAACGACATTCAAATACAAACAACTATGAAGCCACTTCTGATAAAAAAGTGAACATTGCATTTATCTACCCCACAATTTAAAATTTTCTCAACGCACGTGTCTACGTGAATTGGTTCAGGTGTTTTTCTCTTCCCAGCCCATTCTTACTAAAAGAAGGGCGTTGCCCCCAAAATCCCTCAAATTCTGACTTGTGACAAAAAAAAACGATCAAATGAACTGATTATTTTTTTTTAAAAAAAAGGAAAAGTTCATTGAAACTTATATTGACACAAATTTCTTGAAACCTCAAAGAACGTTTCTGCAGAACGAATTGGAAGAACACGTAAAATTTTACAAGTTAGTTTTAATCACTTTGTTTTATTCAGCTTTTTCTTCAGCATATTTTAATAAAAGCTTCATTTTCTACATCTTCCTTTCTCATGTTCGGTTTCTACATAAATGTGTACACATGATGTGTACATGTACAACACGTGTAACTTTGGTGTTTATCCCTCGTGTAACTTTGAACAAGAACATGACTGATGAGAATATTCAATCTCGTACCCAAAAAATATTTTATTACTAAAAGCTCAAAAGCTGTAATAACTTTTCAGAGAGTTCCGGGTTTTGAACAAAATTACCTTATGTTACTCCTAATCTGCGTAATCCATCGACAAAGTTATATCCAACCGGTGGAAGCACAAAAATTATAAAAGTTCCCATTTTCTTTCAAGTCTGCCACAAAATTTTTGTTTTTATTTTGTTATGACTAAATTAATTTTTACTTTTTTTAATGAAAGTTTGTACTGTCGCATGTTGCGTTATTTTAGTAACAAACTAACAAGTAGTACACGGATTTATCGTTCCGTTCAGTAAAGTAACATGTGATTCAATTGGGTAGTAGAAGAACAAATCAATTTTTTCCCATGCTTCAATTTCATATTGCTACCAAATTTTTTATTCTTTCATTATATAGTTGCCTGCAACTTAATATACTCAAGTTTAAAAAAAATCCTGGAAATTTTTGCAAAGTGTGTGGCTTCTGTAACTTACACCGATGACTTTTTTTTAGGAAGGATTCTTATAAAAGTCAATGCATTTTCAACTCACTCTCGAACTTTGGTTGTACCATTAACTTTTTTTAGTCCTGTTGATACCCCATTTGGAAAAACACCGAAAATGACTTTTGGAGGCTGGAAGTAATTTACTTAAGAGAAGCTCATCGGGAAAGTAACTGCGGGGTAGAAAAACATTAGACACGCCGCACTACTAAGCATGAGTTTGACCTATGCACTCTTAATTTACTTCCAAGGAAACCTCTTGGGGGTCGAAATCCAGTTTTGAACTTACCGCCAAACAGATATTTCTAGCACTAGACACCTTTACTATGTTTCCGACAAGGTGTGAAGGCCCTTTTGCGGTATTTTTAAAAACAAAAAACTACTTTTCAAATTAAACCGCCCTTTTGTGTAAAAAAAACAAGAGAAGCCTTCTTACACCTTCACCACAGGCAAGAAAAAATTATGGGGTAAAGTGAGATTCTGAAGGGCCTCCTGGTGAATCTTGGAAACTTTAGTTGAAAACTTCATCATATTAACCTCACAGGGTAAATTTTTATTTGAACAAACGTTCAACCTTAATCCTTTAAAAGTTCTCTATTGGTTGAAAAATTTTCTATAAAAAAAACTTTTAACCTTTAACCTTCACTTTACCTAACTTGGCAACTTTTCACCAACGTGAAGGCTTATATCCAGAGATCAGAATAAATCACTTAAAAGGTTCAATCTCTATCGAGTTTTTAAAAAAAAGCATTTTTATTTTTCGTGAATCTGTGCGTCATGCTATACTTGTTTTTTTTTGCTCCTGTATTACACATTCCTTCGCAAATTCATAATTTTTTGGCAACACAAACGATTTAGTCACGCTACGATTAGTCAGTGACTGAATATGAACTGTGCAAATGAACCGCCCGTGTGCGTGCTAAAATATGAATCGAAAGGATTTTGAATGATTGCCCACATTTCCAGCCAAAGGTTATGTAGAAGGAAAAATCATTTTTTTGAAAATAAAATGTGAGTCTTAAAATAAAAAGTATAAAAATTAACAAGGTGAAGAAAAATAGTAGTTTGATATTTAATGATAATTGGTGAATGACATATAGTGCGTGCGCGTAAATTTAACATACGCAGGAGAAAAAACTTAAGCCAAGTTCACACTCACAACTTTTTTTTCTCCATCACAACACAAATGTGACACTTTACAAATGCCGAGCAGCAGGCTGCCTAAATTTTTCATTTTACCCCGTGAAACAGCAGTTCTTGAACGACGTGTCGCCGAAACGCGACTAGCCTTTTGAGCATTTGTCTTTTGGCGCGTCATTGCTCAGTTTCAAAAAAATACGGCAGCATGGCGCAGTGGCACAAATGGAACTAAAGTTTGCAGAACCATTATCTTTAGGCCAAATGTTTCATAACCTGGCATTATTGAATTTTTTTTTTAATAAGTCAAAGCGTTTTTTATGGCTAGCACCATTTTCACCCCCAAATGTCTTATTCATTACCAACACGTAGTGAGTTCAAACATCATTTTATGAAAAGGTGTTAAAATTCGTAATTACCCGCCATGCGAAGACGTTAACATTTTAAACTTAGATCACACCATTTTTTAATCTTCCAGAAACCCATAAAAAATTGTGAGAAAGAAGTGCTAAATTGTTAACAGTCGAATTTTCTCCAAAAATTTTTTTGTTAGGAATCGGCGAATGCCAAACTTTAAAATGTAACTTTTGGCGGTTTTCGATTTGTGCAACTATTTAGGCTTCTCCTTTTAACATGTTTAGCTGATGGAAAAGTCATGACTTTTTCTTCTTACACTCGATCTTCTTGAATGTCAATTTCTTTCTTTTCAAGTTGAACAGGGAAAGGAACTCAAAGTTTCAAAATTGTAGTTTGAAAAAGAAAAAAAAATCTTTTTACTCGATTTTTCACTTTTTTTTAAAAAGTTTACTAGTTGTTAACAACTGGTTGGGGAAAAGTGCCAAAAGTTGATTCAATTTTTTAAGCCAATAAAAATAAGTTGCAAAGTCACTTACATGCATACGCCTTATGGTGTGCATACATGGACCACCAACAGACTACTACCTAGATACCGATAGACTTTAACACTTTTATTCTTTATTTCCTAAAAAGTTTTTTTTAACTTTTACTCAAAATCTATTTTTGTTAAAAAAAACGCGTTATGCTGTTGTTACTCAACTTCTATTTACAGCATTTCGAGAACAACACCATTGATTCAAAATCCACATTAGTTTTTAAAGAAACCAAATGGAAAGACTTTCTTCACTTTCTTCCTGATTTTCATTAAGTGCTCTCTCAATTCTTTTGAACTTCCCACACAACACACTTCAATTGGAATAAAATAAATATATAAGTTGAAGATCCTAGAGCACTCTACCAAAAACAAAGAGAATCCACGAAACAAACCGCAAAAGAAATACTAATGTTGTCAACTTACAGATTCTAGGAACGCACGTCGAAATTTCAAATAAAATTCTCTACTTTATACTTTTCTTCAGTTTTCGAAACTATTTTGTTTTAATTGTTTAAGTTTTGTTAAAATTCATGTGTACTTGAAAAAATTATAAAAACTTTTAGTACTGCGGAAAGTATAAAGTGGTAAATTGTTAAAGTCAAATAATATTAACGTTTTTCAACGAATATCTTTTTTTTTCTTTAAAATTAAATTTTGGTTGAAAGCAACCTTATCTTTTTTTTATTGTTGTCTTTCTGTCGTTTACTTCAATCTTTTTATATTGAAAGTGATGAGATGCAAGTTGAAGAAAAAAAGTTTCTCAAATTCTTAACTTCAAAATGCACTTTTTGGCAAGAGAAATGGTACTCTGTTTAGTTCAACTATTTTGACTTTTTCTCTACACGCGTTTTTAGCTACTGAAAAAAGTGACAACTTCGTACTCCACACTCGGTCTTCTTGAATGTCAATTTTCCTTTTTTTTTCAATTTGAACAAGGAAAGTAACTCAAACTTTCAAAATTATAGTTTAGGAAATTTTTTTTTTACTTTTCATAAAGTTCAAAGTTTGCTTGGAAAAGTGTCAGAAATTTTTAGGTTTGGTCCAAATTTCTATGTCAATATAATCAAAAGTCGATTGTGGGCCTACACCTTGATATATTTTGCCTTCATATATCAACTGAAACATTTTAGTATTTTGAAAAAATACGCCAGTCAAATTTGCATAACAGCTCTAATTTTTTTTTACTTATTGAAGTTAGACAAGGAAATGTAAATGTCCGGATTTGAATAATATCTTGATAAAAACGGAACTTATAATTAATAGCATTCAATTTTTTGTTTAAATCCTGGAAATATTCTCTGATGAAAAACTATAACATTTCAATATTTAAAGTTTTCTGCGAATTTTAAGTTTATTTTAAACCAATTAAATAAATTACCCGCTTTTTCTAAAACATAAATGAGTGACTAAAAAATTTAAATGCACAATTTTTCGATTATTGACGTAAATACTTTTAAATTCTAACAGGTTTGGTAATGTATGGGACACAAATTAAGTTAAGAACGCGGAACTACACCATTTAAAGTATTCCGTCTTTTTTAAATGCACAACAA
>JABASK010000949.1:0-11218 GCA_019776465.1 Rambutanura hunanensis | reverse complement strand
TACCCTTGACACAAGTCATGGAAGAAGTGTCCATGGCACAATCGGCTCCTGAATTGCAAATTGTTCCAGGTTTCGGATTGTCTGCTCCAGTTACCATGACCACGGTAAAGGTCAGACACAAGGCCAAGACAAGTTGAAAATGTACCATTGTGAAAAAGCAAGGCCAAAAAATCTAGAGAAAAAAAAATGTTTTATTTTATTAAAATTACTTTTACTTTGGTTCAAAATCTGGCAGAATTAGGGTGTGTCCATAAAAAATGAACAGAATGCATTACAAAGTTTAAAAAAAACGTTTTAAAGAAAAATTGATTAAAACTTACTCAAATTGAGTGAAAATTTATTGTTCCTGGATGGATTCTGTTTAGCAGTGGCACACAATGTTAAGAGAAAAGTAATCGAGTAAGTCAAGTTACCAAATTCAGAAAGTGAAATGCGACGCACCCAAAATTTCTGGATGGATCCAGTCCTTTCACTTTCTCAAGGCTAACAGATACAGTTAAGTAGGATATACAAGGGGGAAGAAAATTTTTGCAAGTTTTTTTTTTTTGTTTGAACTGGAAGACTGCTCTGCAACGGAAGTAGGTTAACGGTGCGGAAAGAATAGGCTTTTTGCCCTTTCTACTAAAGTATATCCTCGTAACCTATAGTTACCAGCCAAAAATTCAGTTATACTTAGACAAATTGAACCCCCTGGATAGCAAAAAGGCGTCAATTTTTTAAAAGACCCCCCCCCCCACCCCTACCCCTCGCCCCGACGATATGTCCAAAAAAACATACACAATGGTCATCGACTTTTGTTATTCGTCTTATTTGACTTTGACTCAACTCCATCTCCTTTTGTCACTTTTTAGATGGTGGCAAAAAAAAAAGTTGTTGAGACTAAAAGCAAAATGAGGCAAATGCGGACAAAAGTTTTTGAGAGGGTGAATATTTAGAATGAAGGACAAAGTAATTGGTGAGTAACACCAATTTGTGGTCTTCTCAATTGAATTTATGTATGAAAAATTTGGTTAATGGAGATAAAGTCTCACCAATTTTTAGTTTGACTTAGTTTTTTAGTTTTTTTTTAGACGAAACTATGAGTAATATATAATTTTTTTTTTATACAAATAATAATTACACTGAATTTTTTTTTTTTTTTATAAAAATTAAACTGTGTATTATCGAAACTTGAAAATTTTGAAACGTTTTTGACAAAAAGTGTTGAAAAACAAAGTGATGATAGAGTGTAATGCGTTTTTGATAATTTCTTGTAAAATGAAAATGCCTATTTGCAGATTTCATCAGAAGACTGACTGAAGAGAAAGAGTTGAGGGTGAATGACCTTTTGAAGGTTAATTTGTAATCATTTTATTTATATTTATTTGTATTCCATTAAATTTTATATATTTTATTATGAAAAACAAATACACATGTGAAAAAAAAGATGTAAAAAGTAAGAATTTGTTGCGAGGAAATGGAATCCTTTTTTTCTAGCCATTGTTAGTAAAGTTGAAAATACTTGCGAGTATTGTAATGAGCGGAACTAGAGTGATAGCTGCCGTGTCGTTAGGAGCATTAGCAACAATTGCAGAAAAGTTGAATAAATTTTGCAGAGCTATACATAACACATAACAAGAAATTAAGGTCATTTTAGATTTAATTTGAAAGTTATTCATAATTTTTTTACTTACTTCTTGTGTGTGGTTTAAGCTGAATTTCAGGGTCATCGGGGTCAATTTCTCCATTGGCTATACTTTCTGCTTCATCCATCAGAGTTTCCCAAACATCTTCTCCAAGATTTTGTCCCATAAGGATTTCAGCAATTTCTGGAGGAAGTCGACTCAGTAGGTCATTCTGCAAAATTTGAAATTTTTTATTTCTTTATCATTACTTTTTTTTTTACAAAAAGAATTTTTTTTTTTTTTGAAATTTTATATCCTTGCGTCCATTTTTGACTTACCGTGGTCGTCGTTGGAATCGAGAGAATAAGTGACGCCAGTGAAGTAATTCCGCAAACCAACAAAAATGAGCCAGAGAACATAATTTTAAATTTTTGTAAATAAATTCAAGAAACACAATCTTCTTTTTTTTTAAAAAGAAAAACAACAGAAACTTTCGTTTTTGTGCCAAGAAACTTTCAAAATTTTGAACAAGAAAAAGCTTTCAATTGGGCCAATTTATAGCAAATACAAACAAATAAAGCATCACATCTCCACAAAGTTGCCTATTATTGGGCATAAGCATCAATTTTTTTTGTTCCTGTTTATTCATTTGGTTTCTAATTTTACCTAAAAAATTGTCCACGTCTGGTTTCTAAAAAACAAAATAGCAATTTTTTTTAAAGTGGAACAACGTCCTGGAAGTTTACTTAACCTAAATTTCTTACCAAATTTTTAACTACCATACCAGAATGCTCAAAACCACAATTAAGCAAAAAATAAAACTGACACTAAATAAGATTTTCTTATTAAAATTTTGCATATTACGACAAATTTATCGCCCAATCGAAAACCATCCCCATCCTCCGTTGCCATTATTGCCATTGCCATTATTACCAAATACTGTCAAATTGCAAATAAACAAAAGTCAAAATTCATTAAAATTTTAAGAATTTTTTTAAATAATATATAGTTGAGAATTCTGAAATATAGTCACTTACTTCGACTATTATCCTTGGTCAAATTGAAATCCAATGGGATGTCTTTTGTTACCAAGATATCCAGTTGACCTGGGTCAGTAATCGTTCCTTTGTTGTTACCCAGTTCTGAGTTGCCAATTCTTTCAAATTGAGTGTCTTTTTGGTCTGTACCATCTGGGTTTACCTCGAATTTTGTCTCCTATAAATGAGAAGAGTTTTATATAAATTTAAGTTAAAAATTTTATATAAAATTTTAATAAAAATTTTAATAAAAAAATGACAATTTTTGTTTTGCAATTTATCAAACTTACGATTCCAGGTACGCTTAAGTGGAATAGAAAAAGTGGAAAGTGTGAGATACAAAATAATTGCTGAAAGTAGAACAACTTTTCCTGGTAATTCCACGCCTTGCATTTTGACCGTGACTTTTAAAAATTTAGTGTAATTTTTTTTTTTTGAAAAGTTAAGTTTTAGATATTTTTTTTTTGCAAATTTTAGCTTTATATGTAAAAGCACATAAGGAAATGTAGTATAGAAAGCTAATGAGTTTAGATGAGATTGCATGGTGACCTCGAAAAAATTGCGGAAAATATGAGTAGCCTCACGGAAGATTTAAACTCAAAACAGGTGGGAATTATGCTCAGGAAATCATACCAATACAAAATTCACCATTGACATAATGGGCCAGGTTTTTAGTTAGATTTAAAAAAAAATAGGTTTTCTTTTTCTAGATTCAGTTGCTAGCGGCTTTTCATCCTTGTCTTTTTCCAATTGACAGAGCATAACGTTGGACTTAAACATATTGGTCCTCATGAGACAGTTCAGCCTGAAAAAAAAAACATTAAAATTTTGAAACCTGACATTATCTGCCAAAAAGTTCCTTTTTTTAATAAAATAAAATTTATGTAAATTGTTAGATTTTGTGAAAATATTTTCATGTTTTTTCCTACCTGTCAAAATATTCCTGGTTTTTAAATGTTTTTTTCTTGTAAAAAAAATTTTTTTAAGTTGAAAATCTGATCAGAGTTTTTTTTTACCGCCAGTCATTTACGTTTCAGCCAGTGTCGGCTGAAATGGTTTTGTCCAGAGTGAAAATGACGTACTCTGGAGGAAATTGGCAGAATTCGTGGAAGTATAACGGACATTTTCGGAAGAGTTGGCGAAAATCCTTTACTTTTTTTTTCAAAATTAATTTTTTTTTTGTTGTTTATTGATTTTTTTTAATTTAAACTTTTTTTTTATTAAGTTGGAATATATTAAAAGAAAAGGGTAATTTTGCGCGTGACGAATTTTCTTCACAGTTGCATTCTATCCATTATAAAGTTTTGTTAAAAATATTTGCGAGTACACTAATGAGCGGAACTAAAGTGATAGCCGCCGTGTCATTTGGGGCATTGGCCACAATAGCAGAAAAGTTGAACAAATTTCCAAAAGCTACAAAAAAAAAATAAGATTTTGAATTAATAAGTAAAAGAAAATATTAAATTTTTACAAATTATGAAATTTTTTTTAACTTTACTTCGTGTTTGTGGTTTCAACTTAATTCCTGGATTATCGGGGTCATTCGGTTTTTTGTCGGTCGAACTCGGTTCTCCATTTAAACACTGATTCTAAGACATCATCTGCTAAGTTCTCTCCTAACAACACTTCAGCAACTTCAGGAGGGAGTCGGTTCAGTAGGTCATTCTAGAGGTCATACATCATAACACCACAAAAACAAAAAGTTTTTTTGAGACATTTCTAAATTTTCAATTTTTTTTAATTAAATTTTCCAATTTTCATCAAACTTACGGTCGTTGTTGGAATCGACAGGATTACAGATGCTAAAGACGTGATTCCGCACACCAGTAGAAATGAGCCAGAGAACATTATATTTTCTTTACAAAAAAATTGTTTTTTTTTAAAAAAATAATTTTGAAAAAAAAAAAAAGATACACACTGGTGTAAGTAAAGTTTCAAAATTTTGAACGATATAATTGACACTATGTTTTATAAAGACCAAAATTTGTAAAGTAGGTCACATCAGTTGGTAAAATTAGGTTAAGCACGCTTGTTTTCTATGCTAAAATTTTGTTTATTCAATAAATGTATATTGGTTTTTTAGAAAAAAAAAGTTGCAAACACGAAAAAGTGGGGCTTTAAATTAAATAGGCTTAACCTACATTCCACCTCGTCCCACTAAAAACTTATTAAACACCTCAATTAAACCAAAACCCAATGAATTTCCACTTTTTCACTAAAAATTTGACCGTTGGACATCCTCCCCCCGAGTTACCCGAAAAAGAACCCGTTTCCATTATTTCCAAGTCCAGTTAAATTGAAAACTAAAAACCGAAAATAATATAGTTTTCAAAATTAGCATTAAAAAAAAAATTCGCGCTAAAAGAACATATAAATTCATAGATTTTCATTGATATTGTATGTTATTCGAACCTCTAAAATTCTCCAAGGTCAAATTGAAACTTGGTGGAATATCTTTTGTCATGAGCTTGTTGACCTTGGGCGGGACACCGATGTCACCTCTGTTCTTATTAGCCAGATCTACCGAGACGGCTTGACCAGTCTTGTCTCCTTTCTGGTTCGCACTGCCTGGTTTCGATTCAACTTTTGTTGCCTAAATGAAAATATAAAATAAAAATATAAAATAATTCATCAAAAAAAATTTTTTGCAAATTTTACCAATTTCGCAACTTACATCTAACGGTACATTGGCAGAAAAAGTAGAGAGCGTGAGATACAAAATGCTCAGTGAAAGTAAAACGACTTTTGCCGATGATTCCACACAAAATTTTTGCATTTTCACCTCTTTTACTTTTTTTTTTAGACGAACTTTGTAGCGTTTTCAACTTTTTTTTCAAAAATTTTAATTTTAAAACTTTTGATTTGAACACAGTTGTAACGAACTTTAGAGCTTTTTATCCAGCAAACCATAAGGATTCTCTTATGTGACCCTGTGAGCCCTGGTGTGTCCTGGCATACTGACCTAAAAATCCGCAGAAAACCGCCAAATGACCTTTCGGCGCTTTTTAACTTTTTTCTCTAGAGCACTTGTTAGGTTTAATGTAACAGCTGAGATCCTTATTTTCAAAAAAAAACCTTCTTTATTTCACCTTCAAAATGAACAAGAATGAGCACTAAATGCGTCGAATGCAGATCATTTGCGCGTAATTAACGAGGTGCGTATTATCTACCAATTCCCAACTTTTTTTTTTGACAAAATGTGAACTTTATTTAATTAAAAATTTTAAAAGTCACAATTATTTTTACTCAAAATTTTATTCGTATTGTTTGAAAATTTATCCAGGTATTCTGAACCATGGCCAGCCGCCGTTTCCATTACCATTACCATTGTTTGTATTATTAAAGTTGAAAACTATTGAATAAAAATACAAAATTAGTAAATTTTTACAATTTATTAAATTGATTTAAATTAATAAAAAAATAATTAAAAAATATAACTTGTCTTACTTCGTTCGTTTTCCTTGGTCAAATCAAAACTTGCTGGAATATCTTTTGTTGTTAATTTATCTACCTGTCCTTTGCTCGGGATATCACCTTTTGCGTTTTTATTTTGACCTACTTTTACTACTCCGCCAGATTTATCACTTTTCTGGTCCTTAGTTTCTGCTCTCACGTCACTTTTTTGGTCCTTAGTTTCTACTTTCACATCAGTTTTTGCTACCTAAGAAACGAAAAGAAAAAATCGTAAAATTTTAAATTTTTTAAAAATTTTAGATTAAAATCTCAAATTTTGGGCAATTTACGTAACTCACAGTAGGAGGTATAGTTGTAGAAATAGTAGCGAGAGTCAAATATAAAATGACCAGAGAAACTAGAGCGAGATGTACTGATAATTCTACGCTAAACTTTCGCATTTTCGAAAAAATGATCGAAAAAAAAGCAAAATTATAAATATTTTAAATCTTATCAAAACTTTTTTTTTTGCGGGTAATTGTTATCTTTAAGCTACTTCTTTTTGGCTATTTATATCGAAAACCATAAGGAAATCCGTGATATCCGCAATACTGTTTGTTTGTTTTAAGTAACCTGACCTCCAGCCAAATCACGGAAAACCACAGATTGACCTTTCCGACACTTCAGAAGCAATGGAAGTGTTTTTCTAACACTTGCTAACAATTACATCCAGGAAATCAAACAAATCTTACCTTCGCATTGAACATGCTTCCTTTTTAAAAAAAAACACTGTTACCTGTAACCAACCACACTTTATCTTTTCAACAATGAGTTGTTTAATTGATTATTTTTTAAAAGTTTTTTTTTGTTCGTTTCGTGAAAAGTATAAAATGAGACATTGCCAAGATTTTTTTTTTAAAAAAAAAGGCGACGGACAAAGGAAAATGGACGCTGTTATTTGACTCCAGTAGCTACTGCTTCTGCAATCGACGGTCTTCTGGAAGGAAGTCGTCTACTTGACGGTGGACTTTGTTCTTCTTCTTCTTCATCTTCGTCTATTGGACGTGGAATGTACTGATGTCCAAGAATCATAAAGAGAATTGTGCCAATGATCATTAGTCCAGCAAAGAAAAAGAATAAAGTAGCTTGATTAGGAAAAATATTAAAAGCGACGAAGAACNTGATGTCCAAGAATCATAAAGAGAATTGTGCCAATGATCATTAGTCCAGCAAAGAAAAAGAATAAAGTAGCTTGATTAGGAAAAATATTAAAAGCGACGAAGAACACAACAATGAAATTTCCTCCAGCACTGGTCATGAGCCAGACTGATTGTAGCGTAGATTTCATACTCAGCGGTGCCTAAAAAAAAAAATAAAAAAAAATAAAAAATAAAAAAGATTTCAAAATAAAAGTACTATTTTTTTTTAAATGGGAAGTACGTTGACCTTGTCAACAAAACAAAGAAAAGCGACATTTTCTCCACAACATCTTACCTGCTCATAAGCAAAGTGGTATCCAGTAACTGCTACAAGAATTTCGGCCAGTGTCAGAAAGACATATTGCGGAAGTTGCCAGAACATGTGGACAACATTCGGTTTGGTGAGAGTATAGACATGGACAGAAAGATCCTGCGTCGACGCAAACGTAAAAATTATGTCAATTTTGATCAATTGTTGTTAAATTTCAAAGTTTTGGTTGCAGTATGTCTTACCGAGAGACTGTACAAACTATGGTAGATCCCAACCAAGTAACTACCACCAGTGAGCACTGTGATTGGTCCCAAATATTTAAGATTGTTTTCGGTGCCATTGACCCCGATCAACGTCACGGTCACGTTGTAACTGAAACACGTCGCAAAAATATAATAACGGTAGGAACAAAATTCTGAAATTAATTTATGCTTTTGCAAAAAAAAAAAAATTGAGAAAAAAAAAAACAACTTACTAATTTTTGAAAAAAAAAATTCTAAAAGTATACATTTTTTATGTCAAGGAGCTTACCTTCCCGGGTCAATTTCAAAGACAAGCGTTTCTTGATCCTTTGAACTAAAATCGAAAGAGTAATTGGTCAAAATCGGGGAGGTCAAGTGTACCGTGTAAAAATTTTGATATGAAATATCTCCAACAATTCTTATTTTAGCATTTGCTTCATCAGATTTAGTTAACGACTCATGCGTTTGCGATGGTATGATTCGTCCTGCTTGTTTATCAATATCAGCCGTTATCATAAACGTTTGAACTTCACCCGGTTGCGGAAGATATTCTTGTGAACCAAATTTAATTGGAATTGTAACATCAAAAAATCCATCCAAGTAGCAATTACTTCCAATTGAAATATTGTAGTCTACAGCTGGAATTTTAGAAAATAACGTATTTCCATAGCCATCTAGTGGCATTAGGTAACGTGGGTAGTTTTCTTCTGGTTCAACCATTCCACGTTCTACAAATGCTGGGTCAATTGCTACCGAAAGGTCACATGGTAAGGCATTGATAAAATTAAAACTCGTTTGATCCGATGCTGGTACGACTGGATTGGCTTTTGATAGTTCGACTTCTAAAATGCCCGCTGTAATAAAGGCCATGACCATTAGAAAGCATCCAAGAGTAATTCGACGAATCGGATAAACAAGGCAACGACATTTGGCCAGCAAGGGGTAAAGCACCATGTCGAAAAAAGGGATAAGAAATAAAATCAGAAAAGAATTGGTGACCTTTTGAAAAATAAAACGATCTATTAAATTGACAAAAAATTTTAAGCATGAGTTGACAAGGTATTAAGTTCACCTGGAGTTGATCAGGTTTGATCGTGTATGAATCTGACATGTATCCATTCATTCGTGTCGCTTTGGAATGTCCAGGTTGTTCCCATTTGTGTCCACAAACTCCACCAAATGGTTATTGGAGACAAAAGTATAAAAACTCGAAAGAAAGATTTGATATCTTGGATAAAGGCATGAGAGTACTTGTCATTTGCTGAGTCTAACCAATGACCTCCGTCAGGTTTGGCCCGTCGATTGCCAATTGCATACTAAAGAAACACACGCAATATTGAGTGACACCACACGAGTGTACAAGTACAACTGTGTATGACCTCTGAACATACATTTCCTTTTTTCTGAAAAGAGTTAATTATTTTAATTAACTTACGAAAATACATTTGATTGTGTTGACCGTAACACTTTCTGTGACTGGTTTAATTTTATACATTCGTTTCCCAAGGACAAATGCCACTGAAAGATAAAGAATTTTCATCATGCGCACAATGTAAGGGCACAAGAGTGCGCACAATACTCGGTAAATGTATACTGCGCATGTGTTGTTTTGGCGTTGAAAGTGAAACACTTTAAATATGCGCACAATATAAAAGTAGACGAGTGCGCACAATACTCTGTAAATGTATACTACGCATGTGCTGTTTTGGCGTTGACCTTACCCAACGATAGGATCATGAGTACTGCCGGGACGGCTAAAAATATAAAAAAAATCTTTGTTATAAAAACAGGCAATTTTTGTGTAAAATTCGCTAGTTGTTTTTGAATAATTTCTTATTTTTTTTTTTTACCAAAAGCAAGCGAGTAACAAGTATCTTGTCCGAAACAACCGACGTCTTTTCTTAGCATCGGTGTAAAAATTTCTGATAAAGTAGCTCCAACATTAATTGAAACGTAGTAAATTGAAAAATATACAATTAATTGATCATTTTGTTCTGGTAATTTAAATTGATCTCCACCGAATGCCGCTACATTTGGTTTAATTCCACCAATTCCCACGGCTGTGACTAATAGTGCTAAGATTGTTACCAAAGTTCTGCACAATTCATAAAAAAAAAGCTTTAAATTTTTGAAAGATAACATTTTTGCGTTGTCGCGGCATACCCCATGCTGACGCTGAGAAAAGGAAGTGCTCCCATGGCCAGGGCACTGCTCCCGATAGAATGAGCAATAGAAAAATAGATCGTAGTTCTGTAAATTTATCAAGAAAAGATAAGACAAAGGTCAATTTCATTCACATCTAGGTCAAATTGTCACAAATGTCAAAGTGTCCTAGTGTATACATCATAGTTTTGATGACTCACTTGTATTTACCAAGAATCGAATCTCCAAAAATTCCACCAAGAAATGGCATCGTAAAGGCAATCGTGACAAAGAGGTGATAAATGACAGTAGAAGCAGTTTCCGTATAATTGAGAACATTTCGTAGAAATAGAGCCAAAATGGCTTCTAGACCGTAGAAACTGTACCGTTCACAAAATTCATTCAAAAATATGAAAAAGACTGATTTCGGAAACGGAAGTTTCTGGAAGGTAGAAACGAAAACACAATAAAAAACGAACGGTTATGGTATGGCTAGTTTAGTATAGTCAAAGTTTTCAACTAACTTTTGAAGGAAGTAAAGGTTGAGTTTCATGACCTTCGACCCATTCCGTACGTTCTTTCGGAAGAGTAACTCGTTTGGTTCCACGTGTTCCAGACCCAGCAGTATCCTTGTTCGTGGTATCATCAAACTCTTGAACTTAAAAAAAAAGTAAACATACACAAGGTGTTGTTAACGAACGATTATTCAAAGTAAAGCGCTTAGGTACTTTTTAACACTTTTAACTTAAGATTAGTAATCTTACTTTCAGATCGATTCGCCATGCTTTAAGTTCTTAGAGTCTCCTGGAACGTATTACACAGATACAGAGACGGATGATGGACCATACTAACTGCAACTTGATTAGTTCTTTTCAATTTGATAACTTTAACTTGGTTTGTTACATGATTAACTTTAATCCGATAGTGTGGTTTAGTTTAGTTTGATTTGACTGGAAGTTAGTTTAAAGTTACTAAAATAAGTTACGTACCACCACTTGAAGAGTTTTGTTATCCAAACCTGCCTTGTTGTGGTTTACTCCAGTCTCCTCAAGGCTTCACTGACAACTAAAGGTCTTCTCCTTCGAATGCCTTTTTTTCTGGAAGACGAGTGATAACCGCGTCAAAGGGCGTATTGACCCTTAAAATATGGTAACTAATCTTAGATCGCAGTCCGACCACGCGCCATGGACGATTCAAGCGGACGATGACGGCATGACGGCTCGTCGAAATAATATTTATAGACGCTGAGGTTGCTTTCGTTTCTAGAAACTTGAAAGGGAATGAACACATGATTGACCTTACTCGATCTTTCAGTTTAGGTTGGATACAG
>JABASK010000948.1:0-11224 GCA_019776465.1 Rambutanura hunanensis | reverse complement strand
TTGCAGCGATTTGTCTCTTACCCGGAGTGACTCCAGGTAATTCAAGTGTGTCAGTGGTCAGTTAGATCCAGGATTAAGTGTTATAGACTTTCGAAATGTGAAAGTGGCGCTGCTTTTACCGTGTAGTGTGTCCATGAGCACCGCATAAGGTTGAGGGTAACGCATGTCTACCATTTTGTTCAGGATTTCGGCCTTTGTGTGCACATGTTTTTTAGGCAAAATTACGGGAATCTAAAAATATCCGGGATAATTCAAATTAAAATCCAAATATTCAATTCTTTTTAAGTAACCTTGTTTTAGTTCCATTAATTCAGGATTAAGTTTTACGGTAACGTAGGAAAAACATCCGGAAATATTTAACAAACGCGTTAATTTCACGCAGGCTTTCATTTTTCTAAAAATTCTATTGCGCATTTTCAAGTTGAGAATTCAGGTTTTAAGAAAAGTTTTTAGTTTACAGCGACAGAACCTAATGGCAACTCAAATCGCGTAACTTTTTATTATACTTTAAAAAAATTATAATTAAAAAAAACTTTTCTCTGGAAAAAAAATTAAAATCAAAGTTATAATGCCGAAACTGCCAACTAATGAAGAAACGAGGAAAATAGGTTCAGAAATTGCTCTTTTTCCTCGTCACCTTTGACACATGTTTATTCACCAGAAAATTAAAAAAAACGTCGTATGCGCATATTTTGCAGACGTTTGCACTCCTGAAATCATCACTTTGATTCATTTTTATGTGCTGCATACCGTAAGACTTCAAATAATTACCCTATAGATAAATACTTACCTAAGTAGTAGAAATCCCGTCTATTTTTTAAAAGTAGGTTAGTTATTTGGAATTTTACCGTATACTTTTCTTTACCTTCGTGGTTTCATGAATTCTAGGAGTGGTTTAACTAGAATCTTCTAAAAATTTATTATCTCCAGTAAACTTGAGGTCATTTCAACTTCCCAGCGATAAAACGTAGCGATCATCGGACCGTTAGCGTTGAACATGAATCTTGTAACCTCATCTTTTCACTTGACACGAGCCTTTATATGAAAACATGATAAAAGGGAATCTTCATCCTCTCGCCCTCTCTCTCACTTAATTTAACGTGTGAAGTTTTTTAATTCAAAAAATGGTTTGTTTTTCTCATAACCTCTAATCTTCCAGAATAACAAGGTTCGATGAACAAACAATGAATTGGTCATAGAAATTTTGTCTAAGGCTTAAAAGAGCATTGCAGCGTCCACTATTCGGGTTGAGGAAAACAGGAGAGGGTACATGTCAACACGGTTACCATGACATAAGGTTGACCTAGGTCATTGTCTAATCATTAGAATTTGAATTTCGTACAGGGACTCCGCCTGGAAGTGGTAGCAGAGGAATACAACCGAAATGTGTCTCTTACTGCAAAGGTAAGTAACGTTTTTGTTTGTTTTTTTGTCAAAGAGAAGTGCAATATTGCACATTTATATTTGGAAATTGTTCAAAACTCTAACAGAATCGTCCAAATATGGTCTATCAACCCGGTACAACTTACCAATACAAGTACGAAACGGAACTTCGCACCTTCGCTACTGACGCTTCATCTCAAGAATCCCAAATTCATGTTACTGCGACGGCAGTAATAACTGCAATCACGGCTTGTGAACAACAGTTGCAGGTTAGATGTCAATTCCAGCAATTCATGAGACTACTTCTGAAATTGTTTCTGCCTCAAAATTTTTATTGCATAAATACACCTAAAAATTGTAGATATGATGATGAGGAAGATTTTAATGTTTAACACGCATGCGTTTTTCAGCTTAAAGATGTCCGTTTCACCGAGTCACATCCTACTGACCGTAGAGCCTCTCCAATTGAAATTCCCAACGCGGCTCAGCTCGTGCGTGAGGTTACAGAGCAACCACTTCGATTTTCCTTCCAGGATGGAAAGATCGAACACCTTTGCGCTCCAGAGGGAGAGTACAAATGGGCTCTTAATATCAAACGGGGTGTTCTTTCGCTTCTTCAAAACACCATGGACGATCTCAACAAAGCGCAGGCGCTTCACGAAGTAAGCCAGATACTTGAGCGATGATGATATTACGCCTAACAGGATCTACTAGACTTGTAATGTAATCCTTTGTTTTCAGAATGACGTTAATGGGAAATGCTTGACCCGGTACGAGGTTACAGATGCAACTCAAAGTCGAATCATCAAGCGGATAAAGAACATGAAATCTTGTAGTCAACGACAAAGTCACATTTCAGCCATTCAGTCTGTACCCTACTCTTCTAGTTCACCAGTTCAAAATATCCCGCTCTTGACTGGTAGTCAAGAATGTACGCAGACTATTCAAAATCGGCAGTTGACGAAGGTGACTTGTTTGGAAGAACACAAGTTTCAGCCATTTGACAAAACTAGCAGTGGCGTAACTACTGTCGTTAGTCAGTCGTTAACCTACGAATCTATGCGCACGACACCAACTCTGAAACAAGGTATAATTTTCTTTAAAAAAAAACTGAATTTGTAAAACTAAATTAATCCATTTTTCTGGACCAGATTGGCGTTGAGTTTAAAAAATCAAGTTTGATCTTCGAAGCACAAGGAGATGATGATGCTGGTGATGGGAACATGCAAGAAATTCTTAATCTTTTGCAAGGTCTCGAGAGAGAAAGTGTTCCGAAAGTGAATACGCGTGTTCCAGAAAAGTTCATTGACCTTGTGGCTCAACTTCGTACGGTCAACTATGCTGCAATTTTAACTCTTTTTAGCAAAGCGTCGAGTGATGTCAGTCGAACGTTCATCCTTGATGCCTTACCACTTGTTGGAACTGCCCCATCACTAACATTCATGCGGGAGATGTTCACGCAAGGAAAGTTATCCGAAGATCAGATTGATTCTTGGCTCACCAGCATTACCTTCATCAAAAACCCGAGTCTCGAGATGATTCCAGCCATTTCTGTAAGTTAACACTAGTCAACAATGAAACAACAATTCTCTTTTATAAAGTTGAAGAGCGATAAGACTTTTGTGGCCTATATTTGTGTGCATATGGTGTCCAGGGTTCCCTTTTCTCTTGGGATTGTGGATTCTGGCTAATAATTTCCGTCTACGAAGCGTGATAAATATATAAATCTGAAAAAAAAAATTATTGAAGATTTGGATGATACTAAAAACTTGACCTAAAAAAAATTTTCGACCAAAAAATTTTTTATTGAAGATTTGGATGATACCAAAAACTTGAGCAAAAAATTTTTTTATTGAAAATTTGGATGATACAAAAAAGTTGACCAAAAAATTTTTTTTCGACCAAAAAATTTTGTATTGAAGATTTGGACCATACAAAAAAGTTGACCTTTATTTACCTTTTTAAGCGCGACTCATCTTTTACTTTAAAATTTTTATAACGCTCCGAAACCTCGCAAGCAAAATGGCGCGAACCGCCAAACCCCGAAATACTAGTATCCTAATGATTTGTCGTTTTTTTTTCAGCCAATGCTGGACGGTGTACCTCGGAACTCAAGCCCTGTTGTCCATTGCTTCTGTTATTAATGCCTACTGCAGGAATCATGACACATGCGCACAAGAAACGCCAGTTCAAGACACACTCCGAAAAATTCTATCTTTCCTCGGTACTAGTTGCAAACTGAGTAAATACGGAAGCCGAGATTTGACTCGAGCCATCTTTGCCCTCAAGGCCATTGGCAATGCTGGAAGACTCCCGACCGACACGGACGATCGGAGTTTTCAGTTACTCCGCAAATGTTTTGAAGATTCAACGAATCCTATTGATACCCGATTGGCCGCTCTGGATGCTTTTCGACGAATGCCTTGTACACACTATGACCAAAGTCCTATGACTCAGCTCTACAAAAACATGCAGGAACAAACCGAAGTCAGAATTGGCGGTTACCTTATCTCAATGCGATGTCCGAGTCGGGAACTTATCGAAGCCGTGAAGGATACACTGTACATCGACCCTGTTAATCAAGGTAAGTCTAGCTTAACTAAAGTAATTTTTGTTAATTACCGTTAGTTTAAAAGTTCTAGAAATTACCGTTAGACCCGGAGTGTAATCTTGCCAGTATCCTTAATATTTTCTTTGCAGTTGGGTCATTCGTCTGGACACACTTGACCAACCTACAAGAAACGTCCAGCCCGGACAAACAAGCTCTTAAAGATCTTCTGTCTAATGACTTCCTCAAGAACAAATTTAATACAGATGCGCGAAAATTCTCGAGAAATTACGAAAGTTCAATGTTTTGGGAAGAAGCAAATGTAGGTGGTGGTGTCGACGCCAATGTCATCTTTACTCCCGACTCTTTCCTTCCGCGTCAATCCAATCTCAACTTAACCCTTCACCTCTTCGGAGAATCTATTAACATTCTTGAATTTGGCGGGAGAGTTCATTCTTTTGAACAACTTCTTGAATCCGTTTTTGGACCTGAGGGTTACTTTCCAGAACCGCATATCAACGACGCTTTGAACACAGTCCGATCAAAACGGGACACTTCAACCAATCAAGTCGAGCGGTTAGGTCAAGTCTTCAATCAAGCTGGGCTCAGTCGTAGTCGTCTGCCAGGCGGATCGGTCTATATGAGAGTTTTTGGAAATGAAATTTCATACAAACATTTTGAATTTTCTCACAAACAAACTGCTCCGTCATTAGTTGATGAAAATGGAAAGAACTGGTTGGATATTACTTACTTGTTTGACAATTTGGGTACAGGAAAAAGTACAGCATTTACCAAATCAAGTATTTTGATGGATTCTCAATATGTTGTTCCAACCGGGGCTGGAATACCGTTGTCACTTGGTATCCAGGCAGCAGCTACGATCGGTATCAAAGCAAGTGGAAAGATTGACTTGGGCAACTTTTGGGAAGAGCAGGAGGTTG
Organism: Rambutanura hunanensis; assembly: GCA_019776465.1. Classification (NCBI taxonomy): domain Eukaryota; kingdom Metazoa; phylum Arthropoda; class Collembola; order Poduromorpha; family Neanuridae; genus Rambutanura; species Rambutanura hunanensis. Next base: position 6,352 of record JABASK010000948.1, on the reverse strand, counting down.
ATGTGCATGGAGCATTTGAGCCAAGCGGAGCGGTTGAGGTCGATGGTCAATTGACACTTCAAATTGGGCGCTCAAATTCAAAATTACGAAGTGGGATTAAATTTCAAAATACGCTACATACCGCGACTGCTATCCAGGCTCGGGTACTTGTTAAAGGTAAGGCTTCTTTTACAAAAAGATATTTTATCTAAAATATTAGAAAATTTTTTAAACTCCAATTATTAATTAGTAACGATCCCTTGTTGATTGGTATAGGTACTGATGTCGTTCATGCCTCCCTAACGTTGCCACAACCCAAGCAAGAAATCCTGGAAGTCAAATCTCAGCTGATTCTCATGTCACCATCGGGATTGAATCAAATTGTCGGAGAAGTTGAAGCACACCAACCCGCTCCTGTTCAAATGTGTTCTCCTGACATTCTGTCGACGCTCATTGGACTTAAGTTCTGCGCCAGTGCTAGCGTTCCAGACAAAATGACCTTTCCACCATTAAAACCTACAGCGATGTCAATCTGGATAGAAAAAACGGATACTTTCAATAGCTATGAATTTGATTACAAGTGGATACAAGATGAAAATCGAGATAAGCAAGACGTGAGCCTTCTATTCAATACTCCAGGATCGCAGGTTGACCGTCGCGTAGCTCTAACCTACTCATTGGACATGCTTCAAGGGAAGTTAGAAGGGTCAATTGAAACTCCTCGCAAGTCACTCCTAGCTCAAGGTCATTACTCCAAAACGGCCCAAAACCTACAATTTGTACTAAAATCAAAAGATGAACAAATTTTGATGGTGAGCATGGGATTGCGTCGACAGTTAACACGCATGGAACCTCATTTCTTAGTTTCATACTATTCTCGCCCAATTGTTGACGTTCAAGGAGTCATGTACTTGGCAAATGTCTTGGAAAAAGATGGCAAAGCGAACTTTGACCTTTCAGTCAAACATTTGACAGAGACACCAGTTCAATTCACAGGTTCTGAAGATTTTTCCTTTTTACAAAAAAAAGTTCTGCCTTCGTGTCCAATTTTAAATATTTAGAAAAATGCCATTTTTTTTCAACTTTGATTTTGTGCGTTCCAGGTGAACTGATTCGTCTTCAAGATACTTACAACGCCCGAGTCGGTATTACCTCCTCGCTTGTTACAGGTAACATCCGTTCTCAAATTAAAGTGAAGCCAGGCCTCGTCACTTCCAAGGCAGAAATCCAATATTCATGGAGTGGTCAACAAAACGTGTTAAATTTGGGCGGAAAAGTTCAAATATTCGAAAAAGGGGCCTTGGTCAAGTACTCTTTAGGAGCAATTCTCAGTTCACCCCAACTTTCTTACCTGAATACTGACTTCTCCTGGGAAATAGCGATGGCTCGCGGGTACTTTGAAAATAATGTGAAGCTCCTCTTAGGGAAATCATTTTGGGAAGCCAAGGGTCTCTACAAAAATCAGCTTCGGCGGCAACTAGAAGACGTTCAGCTTCTTCTTGCCTTGACTGCCCCACAAAATGAAATCGACTACTACGTCGACTTTCAACATCAAAAGAACCAGTCTGGAATTTTTACACAGTTCATTGGTAGAGTTGATGCGCAGAAAGAAGTACGGGCTCAAGCGGAGTATCTGCGCAGGAATGAAAAACTACTCAAGAGAAATTTGAATGCGGAAATCAGTTGGCCGGCTACTACTCATTCCATAAAAAGTGGTGTAACCGAAGTTCGTCCAGGAGAATATGAAGCCGAACTGGTAATCCTACCAAATGGTAAAAAACAAAAGAAAGCAACGGCATCGTACAAGGACGGCTCAACCAAGCGGCGTCAAGATCATGACTTGGTAATTCGCGCTGAAAATTTTCTGAAGACTCCAGTTATTTTCACTGGAAAAATGACAGCTAGTGAACGGGAGAGTTTCATGATGACACAGCTACAGGTCGAAGGTCGAGGACAGTGGGGTGGAAGTTTCGAGTATAGTGCGAGTAAACGCTTCGCTCACAGAATGGAAGGGAAGGTCGATTTGAACGGAATTAAGTACTCGGGTGAATTAAACTGGCGACAAGCTAAGTCTGGTGACCAACGGTATACGGCTGACTTTCAACTTCACCAAAATTTCTATGCGGAGCTTCTCGTAAGTTTTGAAGTATTTGAAAATGTTGCTTTTTGGCACTCGATTTTAAGGAGCCGCTGCTACCCTCGAAACGCTAACACAATGGTTGTCATTTCAGGTGCGTGACGACACCGCTTACTCGGGGAAATTAACAATTATTCCGAATAAATCATTCCATCCCGAAGATAGAATCGTTGTAGAAGGAAAACTCGGTTCTGAAAGTGGAAAAGTTCAAATTGATTACTTTGGGAAATCGGTAATTCTAGCCGGAGTTTATTCTCGGCTGAAAGTTCAACTCGAAGCCGAAATGGATTCGAAGCGACTTGCTTTTTCTATCGAAACCCCACACTTCACAGTTCAACGATTCGCGATGAAGGTCAATGTCGAAACACCAGTAGTAGGATATAATACTCTAGGGCTTACGGTTGACCATACTTATAATGGAAACACTCTTAATTCTCGGGTACAAGGGTATGTCGAGGCAAAAACTACGGCAGTGGCACTTTACGGAAACCTAGATATGCCCCAGTCTACTTTTTCAGTCATGTTTGAAAGTTCTGGAATGGACAAATTAGTCGCAGTTGTCAAAATGTCAGAGGCTGGACCTGCTGTCAAACTTTTGGAGGTTACGTTACAGAAGGGGACTCAGGAGACAACACTCAAAGCTGAATTGGCCAATGTTCCTAGGATGTATAACTTCAAAGTAGATTTTAGCGGGTGCTCCTTTATTCCACAAGTAAGTTCCGAAAAGCTTCAAAATTCGAAAAATTTAAAATAACGTTTTTAAAAAGAATGGTCGTTAAAAAGTTGAATTTTAAAGAGATCAGTTGAAATAACCGAAATTTTGCAGAAATTGTAGTGCACTCCACAATTTTGTTTTAAACATTTAGATTCTTTTGGAATACAATCATCAAAAAACGTCTGAAGTCACGGACACTTTCGCAGTGCGTTGGACCCCGTTAGCTTCGTCGACCCCAAGGACTATCGAGGGTAGAGTCACTTACCTCCTCAATCCTTTCAAAACGACCTTCCTCGTCACGACTCCGTGGAAGAGTTTTGATAAAGTAGAAGGACGATTCTCCATCTTTCAATCAGATTTGAACCAGGAAGTCAAAATTTACATCCATGCCCCTTCAGCCTTTTTTCCGATCAATTTCGAACTGAAACGTGGTGGGACTTTGGACCATTTTGCTCACTCTGTAGGCCTCACCTGGTACGTTGGTAAATCGCAGAAGGCAATGCAAATCACTTCATCCGGCCGACTCGGTTCAATTGACAATGGTGAACTCGAGGTTGACCTAAAAGTTCCTGATCATCGATACCATTTTGGTTTATCATCAAAGCGAAGTCCCGAAGCGGGACTACAAGTCGAGTCGAACGTGGACTACGATGGACAACGAATAGAAATCGGTTTTGTCTTTGACTACCAAAGTTTGTCAAACATCAAAACTTTATCCTGGGTTCAAATTCCTACTCGCCCAAAAATTCATGTTAGCTTTGAGCACTTGGCTCAACCGGGGTCGTACATGCTTGACTTTTCAGCCGGTTTGGTTGACCAAAAAATGAATACAGTCAAACTAGATTTCAAAGGCGTCGGATGGCGCAAATGGGACTTGTCTGCTAAAATGGCATCACCTTTGAACTTTCTGCCCGATGTTGACCTTTCAAGTAATCACGATTTTACTCAAATTGAAACTCTACACCATCAGACCGAGTATAATATTCGGAAAATGTCAGAACTTTGGGGTGGATCTGCGGAGAAGAAAGGTGTCTTTGTGTTTAACATTGATCAAGGAAAACTTGACAGTTCCTTTTCAATGGACACGGATTATTTTCATCTCGTGGGAGAAGTAGATTTGAAAAAGTTTTTTTTTAAAGCTAAAGCCACGACTGACTTGTTACCCGACTACGACGTGACCTTTGGAGCTGAAATACACGTGTTAGGAGCAGCGGATGCGGAAGTCTATGCCGAAATTAATATCAACGGAACTCAAATTCACCAGTGGTCTTTTCACTTAGATGCAAATACTGCCAAANTTTTTAAAGCTAAAGCCACGACTGACTTGTTACCCGACTACGACGTGACCTTTGGAGCTGAAATACACGTGTTAGGAGCAGCGGATGCGGAAGTCTATGCCGAAATTAATATCAACGGAACTCAAATTCACCAGTGGTCTTTTCACTTAGATGCAAATACTGCCAAAATACATATTGATTGTCCATTGGGTCATGTTTTTGAGGCGGAAGGAAAGTTTGACTGGCCTACCGGCCTTTTCGAATTTGACCTCAAGGAAACCAAGAAGGACTTGCTCAAAGTCAAAACGATAATACAGGTTTGTTTCTAATTGTGATGAAAATTCGTTTTAAAAAATGTTGGTGAATTGAAAAATGATTGTTTTACCTTTTTGTTAAATTGTCATCTTTTGAATTCATAGTTGAACAGAAGTCAAGGCAAGCTTGAGTTCGAGCTGGATGGGAATGGCTACAAAGTTTTGGCCAAAAAAGCCGTGATAGCGAAGTACTCTTTGACGACTGGAAAAATTGATTTTGATGCCACTTACGAAGACAGCAGTGGGCGGAACGGGATTGTTGGATTGGCTGAATTCACTGCAGAGCGGAAACTTATCGATTTTAAAGTCACTGGTGGGCATGAATTTGTACTTGTTCTCCATGACAACAAGCGTCTTGAAGGAGTTGGTATGCTTAAGGGCCAGAAGATCTTTGCAATTACAGCCGAGTATGACTTTGAAACTGATGAATTTGCCCTTGGAAAACATATTTTAAAGGTTGCCTATGCTACTGACAAAACCTACAGTGCTCAAGCTATTATCGGCCTCGACCCTTCAAAAATTTTGGTACAAGTTAATACCCCATTTGAGTCTTGGAAACAGTTTCTAGTCACCGGCGAATGGAAAGTAGAGGGATCTCAAAATTCAGGAGAGGTGACTATTCGTAAGGGAGAATCCCTGTACCGGGTCAAAGTCGGGTCACAACTTACTCCTCGAGAAGGAACTTTAGGTCTGGAAATGTCCACACCTTGGAGTGGTTACCAGCGTTTAGTGTACAAGGCGAACTATCTCTGGAACCGTGATCAATTTCAAGGGAGAGTTATAGGAACTATTGATTCGTCTTCTGTAATCCTCTCCTTGACGTATGATCCGAACAAAGCAGAACTTGACCTTTCAACTCCATTCGTCTCTCTAAGCAAACTCGTAGTCTCAACCCAGTGGAACCTTAAGGGTCCATTGAACACTGTTGAGCTAAAAACAGTTTACAACCGTAATTCGCATATGGGCAAGATTCAGTGGGACGTAACCCCTTCAAATGGTTCTGGCCAGTTGACGTACCGAACCGGGACTTCAGGGGACTCCGGAAAAGTCCTATTCAAATATGACTGGAGACAGGGCTATAATGCTGAAGCCTCAGTAGCATTTCCTGGATGGACAACAGCAAATTCAAAAGAAATTGCGGGGAAGATGACACTTCAACCAGGTCAGGTACAAATGGATATCCAAACTCCATTGGGCTACTTACAATCCTTCAGTGCCAAAGCAACTTTTCTTCAGCCTACTCCAGGAACTTACAAGTCAGCCCTTGATTGGACACGGAATGGTCAACAAAATCAGGTCTCCAGCGAAATTCGCTTAGTAGATCAAACTTTGGAGGTTGAATTCCGATCGCCCTTACCTTCACCATGGAACGTCATCAACGGCCAATTCGGCTACGCCCCGACTACTACGCCACCGGGAGGAGTCGTTACAATTCAATTGAAGCGTGGAGGTAAAGAAGACTTCTCACTCCGGACTACGTTCTTGTCTAAGGTTAACGAAAAGTCATTGACCTTGGACTTACGAAGTACACTTGCAGGTTGGGAACACCTTGAAAGTAATTTACTTTACAATCGTGCTGGCCTCAATCACCAATTATCCTTTGATTTTGCGAAATCTCTGAATATCTTGAGATCCGATATAAGTTTGACCCTACCTAAGAGTCCAGGTCAAGAAATGAGCCTTACAAGCACACTAGCCCTGCCACAGGTCAAATTTGACATTGCACTTGACCTCAAGATGAAGATCGATTTTGCTGGAGAAACGAGTATAAAGACGAAATTAACTCAAAATGGCGTAGAATATTCAGGGGAGGGATCTTTTCAAATGACATCAACAGCTTTCAAAGTTCAAGCCCAATCAAGTTTTTCACCCATGAGAAATTTCGTTGCTGCTGGTTCTTTCAGACAACTTTCCGATACTGCCTTGTCCG
>JABASK010000947.1:0-11232 GCA_019776465.1 Rambutanura hunanensis | reverse complement strand
ACTGATAAATATGTGACGTTAAAATAGTAAATCAAGATTACCGTATGACGACCAAGAAACTGAACCAAGAAGAAGTAGAAGTCGCATTGCTGTTTGGCCAATACCCACAACGTTCATAAGTTCAAAGATAGTGACAACTGCACCTTGGGGAGCTAAACAGTATCCTATGATACACACTGCTTGAAATACGGATCTGAAGCAATCAATTAGTAAATTAAATTAAAATTTGTACATTGTCATTAATAATTTTAATTATAAATTGCCACCTTACAAATTTGCTTTTTGTACAAAGACTGCATTGTAGGTGACTAGCACCATTCCAATCCACATCACGAGAAAAATAGTCGTAAAACGCGAACTCTCTGATTGTTTCGCCATCCCTTGCAGTAACCTAAGAAAAGAAAAACAATCAAGCACGATATCACCCTCTCAAGAGGAACTAACATCAAATAATTGGCAAAGAATGTAACTAGTTTCAGAAAAGTATTAACTGAAAACTTACAATCCAATGTACATGCACAAAAATAGTGGACCCCACAAATCCCCTAAAGCACAAAAACAATGAATTAAAAATCATCATCAATATGAACAAGGTCCGCTACTCAAGTCAACAACCACTTCTTTATCGTCGTCATCAACGTTTTTGCGGATGATGTCAACTATCATCACCGAGAAATGATAGATTCATTTTTTGTACTAAGAGGTTAAGGTTGGCTTACAGTCTTTGAGAAGAGTGTTATTGCTTTTCGGAAACACAACGAGGGACAGTTTCTGTCCAACCGCTTTTAAATCTCGAGTCTATTCACAAAAATGGATTAAATGACAATCCTTTAGCTAGGTCAAATGTGATTGACATTTTCAGCATTCGAGCGCTGATGTGAGGAGGGAGTTACGCTAATATCGCGGTGAGGCGATAAACCTCTCCTCAGTGAAAGTGCCAGTGCCGAACTGCCGATGCCAAGAGTAATTAATAGCAATGAACTTACAATACTAACGAGGACTGGCTCGTCTAGGGTATCATATTCACCATTATCAATACCAGGTGCGGACTTCGACGCCGGAGCAGCCATATCTCCAACTAATTGACTATCCGATAGGTGACCATCGGTTTCCACGTCCAGTTCCAAGTCATCCATGACTATTTTTACTTGGCAAGCTTTCGCAGCAGAAGTAGGGATTAATTTAATCCCCACACAATCCGGTACTGTGTAGACAGAAAGTAATAATAATTATTTGAAACGTATGTTATTGAATTGACTAATTTCATCTAAGATTAATTTTCTGTATTTTTGGCAATCGAGCAGTCCATCAAAAACTACAACAGTATGTTTCGATTGTAATAACCCAGAGAAATGTAAAATGAGATCTGAGCAACTGCATCGATATTATGATAATGCCCGGTTGGTTTGTCGTCAGACGGTAAAAACTTGGGTAAAACTTCGCAAAAACGTTCCCTACTACACTTGATTTCGTGCAATTCGGAGCAAAGAATTGTTTGACGACTAATATAGAAAGTTAATTAACTTTTTAATGATGAATTTATTATTTTTTTTTTACAAATAATGGTAAGTTGCACTATGATATCATTCCTAGGTTAGATAACTCTAAACATATTATATAGTGGTAATTCTCAAAATCGCTTGCTATGTGGTTAGTTTGTAAGCGACGTTTCTATTTAATTATTTGTTTATTCAGTGCGTTATTTATTTGTTGCTCTTCTCTCAAAAGATTCTGTTACAATATATGTGGTATAGTTGAGATCTACTGTGTTAATATTGAAATTTGACATTTCAGTTTCTAAAACGACATTCGGATTAGTTTTGTAATGGCACTAGCTACATCATAGCTCATATAATGATTGAATTGAAATAAAGATTATTAAATGTTTTTAAAATGAAATAAAAACAAAGGCAATTTGTATTTAATTTGTTTAGGTTATGGTAAAAAGTTAAAGGTTGGGTTTAAATTAAATAAATTCACATTAACTGTTTCAATATTAAAATTAATGAAATATTAAAACTATCCAACCTTTCCTTTTTGTACGTTCATGTACAATACGTAAGGTGCAACATTGTTAGGGCAATTGCAAAACTACTTTCAGATTTAAGGATTCAAATATATGTTTGAAAGTCGCGCAAAATCGCTGAAGTACTTTGCAGTTGAACTCAAAAACATTCTACTCTGCGGTATTAATTGCTGCCAGCATTTATTTTGACATACAGAATAATTGTTAAAAAATAGTTTTTTGTGTACTAAAATCTTAGTTGTTAAATTTAATTATGCTACATGAAAAAGCATTTTAAAGAAACGTTATTTGGTGCCCATAGATGCACTATATCTGAGAGGGTGGGCAGGTGTAGAGTGGGTGGCCGTGGCGGTGGTTGATGCCTGAAGCGGAAATTGGTTCCAAAGAGTCCGATCCCCGATCTTTAGTCGTCCTCAAACAGTTCAATTGTCAAGTAGGTTCCCACGAAGGTTCTTCAAAGTCTCTTATCACAACAGTGAATAAAGTTAATTAGTTGTCATTGTTAATTAGTTTAGATAGAAAGAAATAGTAGGTAAACATAGGCAGCGCACGGATGAAACCATCTTGGATATAAAGATAAGGACACTCTTACAGTTTGGATTTTATCATGGTTTACTCCAGGTAATCATGTGCTCTTCTCTTTTTACATCTCTACTTAGTACACACAGTGTCTCGTATTCCTTCTTCACTCTCTCGGTGTAGTTCGAGTTTCTCAAATTACTCAAAATCTTATATCTTGGAAAATATAAGAGAAATGATTGAAAATGGAAATGGAGGATTAACATCATTAGCTCATCGGCTGCTCTAAATAGATGGTTTTTAATAAGATAGTGGGTAGGTAGAGGAATCACAGAGTCCTTGCAGTTATTTCTGGAACTTCTTACTCATCAAATTGAAAGAAAAAAGTTCTCCTGTTCACTCTTACGTCTCGACCTCATTGTTTTCTTTTTTTATTGTTTCCTTTGTGTAATCCATAAGTAATATCAACTTAGTTAGATGGTCTATATTGGCGTCGATCAACGACACTTCATAAAATAGATCTATTATTCGTGTGATAGATGATCCTTTTCTCATTAGTTTTATGTGGCATATTGTTTTCCAGACAAATGTCTTTGACTCATCAAGCATCAACCATTGTCTATAATTTGATTAGGTCATTTTCACATTGTCTTAACTTGTGCTGACTATCTGTTGGTTTTTACGTTGACGTACTTTTATGTCGAGGAATCAGAAAGTGTTTTTTCGTAGTTGATCCTGTTCTCAGTGATAACGAAAAATTTGCATAAAACATGGTCATGTCTTATGTTGGCTTTAGCGATTTCGGTAGTTGAACATTTCCTTTTGCACACACCGAAACCCTGGATACCTTTAGTGTAAACGGCACCCCGTCAATGCTTTCGCGAACTAATGGAACTATAACCGGATCCTCTAAAAAAAATTTCAAAGATTTTCAACCTATTTTTTGTCTAATCCGCTCCGCAGCCCTCAACGACCTTCACCCCAAGAGTCGAGGTTTCTGTGTAGGTCATTGTGGAGGAATAATTAATCAAACAATTTCATAACTATTCCGCAGTATAAGACAGATTAAATTAAATTAAATAGAGTGACCTCTTTTCAATCTCCTGTAAACTTGTACGAGTAATAAGTGGACGCTTGCTTGTTGCTTGTAAAGGAGAAAGGATGAAAGTTTTTCCTTGTTGGTCACCTTACTTTTCTCTTGACCCTGGCGCAAAATGTTAACCTGTACAATTATGATTTTTCTATGTAACTTCGATGTTTTAAAGATTTCTTTGCTCTTGCGGTGAATGTTCGTTGACCTTGAACGTGAGTTTTGGTCCGACGGAAGGACAATGTTGAAGTTAAGTACCATTAACAATGGGAGGAGGGATCCCAGGAGGCCTTATATTCCACCCTTGATTTTTTTTTGTTTCTCCGGGTATTTTCTACAGTTTTTGGTGAGGAACATCCTCAAGAATTTATTTTTGTCTTTGGATCTTGTGTAGATAGAGAATTTGAGATGGAAGTGGTAGAGACTACCTGACTCTCTGACTCAGCATCATTTACACATAGAGAGGACTCCTCATCTTCGAACGTGTTCCAAACCCCACTTTTTCGTCTTAAACAGTTCTTTTGAATTAAGCTCCTTTATGAGTCACTAAAGTTCGATCGGGCGTTCATTTTATTATGGGGTCAAATCATCCCATGATATGAGAATACAACCTAAACCCTACGTCCAGGGTCAAATCTCATTTAAAAATACAAAGAAGAGGAGGAAAGGACTTTTTAAAAGTGTCACCTTGTACAGAACTATAAAGTAAAATAGACGAAGAAAGTGTGTAAACGTATGAGATATGAGATAGAAACGGGATTAAAACAAAAGGTTGGCACAAGGAAGGAAGAGTAGGAAGTCTGATCTTGACTTTTGGGCAAAGTATCAAAAAAAGAATCTTGTGTTGATCTTTGATTTCTATGGGAAAACCCAGTAGCTCCCTTCCTTTCCAACCCCAACTCTATTAAGCTCAACATAATAAATATACTTTTAAGCAGTAGGAAGGCCCAGCTCCACTCCTAGAAGTGTGTGCGGCCATTAAAAAAAACAATTAAATGATGGAAACACTCAATAGCTAGTTTTAACCAGGCGCTTTCTCCGGCTTTCTCCCTTGAAGTGCCTACAATTGAATTGACCTCTTGTCGGCCATTCTTTCGCATTTAATATTCGTCAAGTATTACTTCGTGTGTGTGGGGAAAAGTATCATTCTGTGAAGACAAAGGAAGGTGGGGGCTGGGGTCTTAAGATCAAGTGTAGAGATGAGGACAAGGTCCGCAGACAAGTAAGAGCTTGACTATTGTTGAGTCTTTTCGTCTCTCACCTGTTCTTGCAAGTTTTACAGAGTTTGGATTGTACTTGGTCCTTTCTTTCCCTAACTTGACAAAGGGAAATGAGTTTTTTATGGGTTTGGGTTGTTGATGGTCGTTAGCGGTTAGTGCCGGAGGGACGAGCCCAGGCCCAGGCACAACTTCCATCTTTCCTGTTGATGTTCCTTGGAGATGTAGGTGGAGATGAGAGTGGATGATGGAACCGGTTGAGCTCAATCTCGACTTTAGCAGCAGAACACCTGTTGTCTCTTTCCCTAAAGTCAAACTTGGAGAGATGCATCTTACGAAGATCTCAGTTACGTTGTTACCTGTAGGAAACGCCTCGGCGCTTTACCTTACTTTTTTTTGGTGAATCAAAACATCAACATAGAACTTTCCCTGCTTGCGGAAGAAACATTCCAAATGAACTTTCTCCAATTCTTACGCCGGTAGCTGAGATGAGAAGTGTACCCGATTCTGTCTAGAATTGAATCTGGATGGTTGGAAAAGGGTATATGGACTTCTTTGTTTCGGTGCATAGTTGACATACTTCGGGAAATCCCCTTTCCCCTGTCTGCCATGGTCTTGCTCTCGATTTAACATCGAGGGATCCTGCCCTAATTCGTTCAGTTATTTCTCGGGAAGACTTTTTTGCCTCTTTGATTTTTTATGCATATTCAGTTATTTAGGAAGTTTAGAAGAATCCTTCCTGTTGGATGAGTGTGCCAGGGTTATGCAAAATTGCGAATACGCTTTTGTGTTAGTTTGAGACATTGAGAGTTCCTAGTACGAAATTCTAGGCGGAAGCTGAGGAGGGAAGGGCATTTTCGGTTTTTTTTTATACAGTGAGTATCTTCTGAATCTGGTCGTGATTGGATCATTTCCCTAGTCAAGATGAGATTTAGTAGATGAGGTACTACAACTACCCCTCCCCCTCCTTTTTTTTTCTTTAGTGAGTGGGGTTGGGCACACATGGCCTGTGCAGGAAAGGAGCGTCTTCCCTAGAAATGCCTGCGGGCGTACTCTGAGCTCAATTATTTTTTTTCCCGCTTCCCAGCATCCCTCTTTTTCTCTCTCCATCGTCTAGCATCTGTCCGCTACTTCACCCTAGTACGCAAACTGGTTGTAAGTACCCCCTTTCCCTGGCTCAAAAGCTCAAATGAGGTCCAAGGACTATCCCGGCGGCCTTTCAACTCCCATCAGCATGACCAAGGTCTACAGGATTTAAGAACAAATCAAATATGCAAACAATGGAGGTAGCCATTTTCTATCATCGCCAACTACCCAGGAGTCAGATAGTCTCACACACTTTAAATATCCAAGTCCAATGCACTTAAGTTGGGAGTCCTTTTTACAAATTTAAGTATCCCCTCAAATTTCCCACTTTTCACGTGGAGGACTCGCTAATGGGCAAAGACGCAGTGAAGGGACTGTTTTCTCCCAGATTTTGGGGCTAAAAGACAGGTGAAAGTAGTGCTGAATTTTCTTTGTAATTCTGTGAGCTTGGTTAGGTTATTGTATTGAGGTCGTCGATTATTAGTAAAAATTTGTTATTTTTTATTATTGGGAACAAACTGAAATGTAGGTTATATGAGATTAAACTGGATGTAATTGGTAGGATTTGACATGAATGAGTTGTGAGGTTGTATTATTTTTTTGAATTAGTTCAGTCAAGTGTTTAACTTTAATGATTTGTTTGTTTTTGAAGTATCAATGGAGGTTGTTCCTTGTTCAGTAATGTTTATAAAATAATCATTGCATTTTATCAATGATTTGAAAGTCTGCACATTGACACTCAATTCATGATAACCTGCCATTTTAATAAACCAATCATGTCTCACTGAGGTCCACAACATCCTGCGTAAGATTTTGAGTTTCACGTTTAAAATTGTGTTGGGCATTTTGGAACGAACCGGTCGAGTGGAGAAAGTTTATTGATTTCCTGTAATGTTTTATAATTTTTTTGTTGTACATTAATACATGGTGGATATTGATAATTTGTTTATTCTATTCCAGTTGTCCCATAATCTGTTGAGCTGGGGTGGTTATTAACTAGCAAGCTGTCTTCCCCTTGGACTCCAAATTCTGTCCCCGCTCCCCCTGACACCAATGGTGGAGCGGGTAGTGACAGAAGCCTTGATGTCAGTGATGTAAGATTCGTTTTTCATTTAATTTATTTGGATAAAAAAAAGGATAGTTGAATACATAATTTCATTTAAATCGATGACTTGCTTTGTATTTGAATGAATTTTTTTTGTATATGTAGGACGACAAGGATTTGTCCTCTTCTGATGCAGAGGGAGTTTGGAGTCCTGATATTGAGCAAAGTTTCCAAGAGGCTCTGGCCATTTATCCGCCATGTGGACGAAGAAAGATCATTTTATCCGACGAAGGGAAGATGTATGGTGAGTAGTCGGAGATTCATTGTAGTGGATCTATATACGTTACGATCTAACCCATTTGTTGTCTAAATCCACTCTCTCTCTTTCCCCAACTGCCTCTCTCGCTTTCATTGGACGGTGGAGCATGTACTAATTGGACATTCTTGGCATACTTGTCTACCCCTCCCCGAACTCTCTCTCTGAGCCATCCGTGACTTTCCCTTGCGATCTACAAAAGTAGTATACGGAAGATATGGAGAATAGGACGGATAGGCCCACCTCCCTTTCACCACGCTTCCCTCGTCTTCCCACAAATCAGTTGCAGTCCGGACAATCCCTACCCCAACCAACACTCCCGAAAGTCCCGCTATAAATAATCGACTCTTCCTCTCTCTCTCTCTCTCTCTTTCTCTTTTCCTAAACTTTTAGGAAAAAAAGTGAAAAAAGTAGGAAAATCGAAATGAGAGGAATGTCTTCCCATTAACGTCGTATTATTTCAAAAGAAGTCCTCTTTTCTTTATTTTATACCCTCCTGGTTTCACTCTCAATACAAAATGAGAATGAGATGGTCAAGGACTGACTGTAGGACTTGACTTTCTCTTTCCTCCGTTCTTGTTTTTTTTTCCCGTCAAGTTTTTGAAGTTTAATTTTATTTTTTCATAAACAACTTTGAACATTACTAACATTCTTGACTGGGTTGAAAGAGAAAGGAAGGTTTTTAGAATAATTTTATACCTCAAGGACGCCACAGTTATTTCACCCTATCCTCATGATTTCTACTTCTTGGCCAAACTTTCACTTTACCTTTACCCCTTTTATGAGTAGGTTTTTGGGAATCACTTAGGAATGGTTACCATAGTAATCATTCCGTTTCGTAATACATAAGTTCAAAGAGGAATTTCTGGTGAATAGAAATGGGCCAAATTGAAAGCATTCCAGGGATTCTTGAGAAAAACATCATTTGTTACAAAAGGTGAAAGTCATGAAGTTGAGTTTTCTTAGGGAAGAGAAGTTTAGTAAAAAAAAAAGAAAAAAAAAGTTTGCAATATTGCTTTGTCCAGTTTCTTTTCATTTTCATTTATCGAATCAACTTTAGAATGGTGAAAAACAGAGTTTACTTTGAAAAACACCGAAAACTAAATTAAGGGAACTCAATGTTGGGAAATGATTGTTCCGCACAGTGGAATTGAGTTGAGAACTTTGGCGAGCGGCCTTACTTGTACAATATAAAATTAGAATCGATGACGTATTTTGTCTTAAGTGGGAATGAATAAGTAATTCGATTGGGTTATTTCATATGTTTAATCAACTGCGTTTGATGTATAGGTCGGAACGAGCTGATAGCGAGGTACATCAAGCTACGAACAGGGAAAACAAGAACAAGAAAGCAAGTGAGTTCCCATATCCAGGTGCTTGCGAGAAGACGAATGCGAGAGATACAAGCGAAAATAAAAGTAAGTACTAGTTTTTTGTTTCACTTTGCCCCACCACCTCATTTCACTTCATGAAATGACTAATCTTGCTTCATGAATCAGAATCAGTGTTATCGTAGGTGTCGGGTCTATGGTTTAATGCACTAGTAAGTGCAGAGCCCACTTTACTACTTAATATGATTCTATCGGACTTTAATTACAAATCCCGCTCCTGGATTTCACTTAATTTCTTCTGACGTCGTGACATGACGATGCATTTCGAAAATCTAAAATGGTTCGCTTGAATGATAATTGAATTTTTTTTCCCTTTGTTCGAACAGAATCAAGATCAACAAACCAAAGACACCCACAAAACGTTACAAACCATGTCGTCCATGTCCAGTGCACAAATTGTATCCTCAAACGCTTTGAACAAAGCCTCTGGTCTCTCGGCCTTATCCGTGGGCTTGGGCACACCCGTTCCCTACACCACTACTCCTGTAACCACGGTAACAGTTCAAGGAAATTGTTCCTAAATATTCATTAAATGACGCTTTTTTTGTTTCGTTTTTTTAAAGTTTTGGTCAACCGGATTACAACCACCACCTGAGTAAGTACAATTTCTTGACCACTTGTTGTTTTATAAAGTCATATTGTAGTATTTATTTATTGTAGTGTGAAGCCATTTACACAACCACTGTACGGTGGAAGTGGTGGTAAATCACATTCTGTGGGGAACGGAGTGTCGGAATCAGCGGCCATAACTTCATCACAACCTGCAGCTTGGGAGGGAAGAGCCATTGCCACAAACAAGCTTTGCCTTGTCGAGTTTTCAGCTTTTATGGATCTTCAGCAAGATCCTGACACAGTGAGTTGCAACATCAGAATAAGTGTCAAAATACAGCCTAATCGACGTTTGGAAGCTAAAGTTGCATAATGGATGATATGAAATTGGAATTTTTGTCTTTAGTATCATAAGCATTTGTTTGTGCATATCGGACCTGCCTCTTATTCAGATGCCGTGCTAGAGGTTAGTGACTCATCTGTCTGAATCAGTAGTCTGTATTATTTTTTGACACTTGGTTCTTAATATGTTGCAGTCAGTGGATATTCGCCAAATCTATGACAAATTCCCAGAGAAAAAGGGCGGCCTGAAGGAGCTATATGAAAAAGGACCTCAAAATGCCTTCTTCCTCGTCAAATTCTGGGCAGATCTCAACTCAAATATCCAGGACGAAGCACGGTCATTTTACGCCGTTACAAGCCAGTAATTGAATTACACTGATAATTTGTATTTTACTTGTGTCGATACTGACTAAAAGGTGACATTAATTATTTGTATAGGTACGAGAGTGCGGACAATATGACAATCACATGTTCGACCAAAGTTTGTTCTTTTGGGAAACAAGTGGTTGAGAAAGTGGAAACGGAGTATTCACGGTTTGAGAATGGACGATTCGTCTATAGAATCCAACGGTCAGCCATGTGTGAATATATGGTCAACTTTATTCACAAACTCAAACACCTCCCTGAAAAGTACATGATGAACAGCGTACTTGAGAATTTTACGATTCTACAGGTAGTTTTTAATTGACATCATTAAACTAAACATAATAGCAACACCAAATGTGATATTTAATTCTAGGTTGTGACAAATCGAGAAACACATGAAACGCTTCTTTGTATTGCGTTTGTATTTGAAGTTTCCTCTTCCGACCATGGAGCTCAGCACCATATTTACAAGTTGGTCAAAGATTAAGAAACGGTTTCATTTTTGACCCGAGAGTTCCCTCCAGCTAAAAAAAAACTCCAGCTTCCCTTACGTCAGCTTCCGCTTCAACTCTTACTTTGAGTATAAAAATTCTCTACTAATTATTATTAATTGTCAAGAGGAGACGTGTCCCATTCTGAATCAAGTTTATAAAAAGGACACAGGACAATTGTGAAAGACTTCGGGTTTTATATGGACAAGATCAATTATGCACGGAATACGCCTCCTTCGAAGTTCTTGTCTTAGTAGGCTTATAGTAAAAACGAGATTTAGAAACTAATTACTACTGAACTTGGAGAAGAAATTCATATATTATTGATTTAATTTAAGTGTTATTATGTATACACTTACTAGTAAGTATTTACTTACTACACCTTGAACAACTTTTTGTACAGATCAGTATTTAGCAAAATTAAATACCGACGTCTAATTATGAATTTAAAAAGGTACCTAATTCTCTAAATGAAGCGACGTTGAGTTTTCGATGATCGGATGAGGCCATGACAAATAAAAACCGGATTCAGAGGCCTATGTGCGGGGTGAGGGTGAGGATGGGGTGGGGTTGGTAAGGTGAGAAAGTCTAACGTCAGCAACGTCTAGATTTTTAACAAAGTGGCCCCGAGTTCATTATGCACTTTTCTTCATTTTTGCCCAATTTTTAATTACAGAAAGTCTTTACCAAACATTTCACGACGACAGTTTAATCAACACGGAATTTTTTCTGTACATTTTGCCTAATTTTGGATAATGTCTGTTGTAATAAATGCAATTTCTACGGAGTTAAGG
>JABASK010000946.1:0-11232 GCA_019776465.1 Rambutanura hunanensis | reverse complement strand
TCTGATCGTTTGTGTGCTACTTAAGTGGACCTGACTAGTTAATTGTACTTTCAATGTTATAGAAATGGGCCAAGTTGATAGATTTTCCTGTTTGGAAATTTTCCAACTAAAAGTGTTATAGTATTTATTACAATAAACCGTTACGAATAGACTTTAATTGACTATTGAATTGAATTGACGTTAATAATTATTGACTTTCTTGTAGAACAACGTCGCGTCGGTGTATTTTTAACTTGATCTAAAAATTTAGTTAAAAAAAACCCACTGTCAGCGCCAATATCCGTTGCCATGACACTCGAGACTTGAATTGCTTGGTAACTTTCAAATTTTGATCTAATCATGATTTTTTTTTCATCGGGCCGACAAGAAAAACGTTTGACATTTTCTGCGCCTTTGTTAATCGACGACAATAACAACGTTTGCTCAATTTACTCAATTGCGTTACCGCTTGTTTGAACAGGTCTGAATTCTTTATTAAAGCGTTCAATCTGCAACACATTTCGTTTTAATTTTGTTTAAACCTTGTAAGTAAACGATGATTAAAAGAACTGGGCCTTTTCAAGTGTATTCTCCAAGTTCATTAAAGTTGTCATTTAAATTTAAGAATTCTTGAAATGCTGATGACGATAGGAGCAGTCGGATTGGCCAGTTTCATTTTGTGGCTACTAAAGCTCTACGTCTACGGTGGATGGTCCAAGATGCCTGGTCGTACTAAGGTCAAATCCTTTAACGAAATGTTTCCACCGCGATCCAAAGAAGTGGAAGAAGAACTTACGAAACGCAGGAAGGAAATAGCAGAGGCGCGGGAAAATTTAAAAATTATTGAAAAAAAAACTTGCGTTTTTTGCCTAAGTATAATCAGCGTCATGTCACTTTATGTTTCAGCGACGTGCAAAACGTGAAGCTGAGAAGGCAAAAGAAACAGGACCACCGAAACCATTTTTCGAAGAACTGGACGAATACATTGCCAAGCGAAAGACTGAAACGACCCACCGAAACCGAAACCAACGTCGAGGTCAATTTGACTACTGGACCAAAAAGAAACCAAAGGTTTTTGATTGGTTGAACTCGGGCGAGTAACAAGTTATAGGATTATTGTACCCCGACCTTCCAACCAATTCAAGCTCAACGCAACGTACCTTTGGTCATTTATAGTTAAATGTGATCAAAAAAAAACCAAAGGCTTTTGATTGGTTGAACTCGGGCGAGTAACAAGTTATAGGATTATTGTACCCCGACCTTCCAACCAATTCAAGCTCAACGCAACGTACCTTTGGTCATTTATAGTTAAATGTGATTATTAGTAATCTTCGTATATTGAACAAATTAATTCGAATGATTAAGTAAAAATGGTAAAGGTTGAAATTAAAAAAAAAAGTGCACAATCACTTAAGCGTCATCGCCTCTTGCCATTTGAAACATTCTCTCGGCTGTAACGAGCGTGAAGTCTGAATCAACACTTTTTTGTCGCACAATTCATTGAATTTCTATTGTGTTCAAATTCTTTTGTTCGCATTGTCTGCGTCCGGATTTTATTTTGGGAGTTGTAAGAGGGTGGCAATTTTTGTGGTTTCTGGCGGGGCGGGGGTGAGGGTGGTTGACACCGTTTATGAATGCAAATGAAATTCGGTATTTTTTACCCCAAGGAAGAGGTACACAGAAAACGCTAGAGGTAATTAAACCCCTCTTTAAAATGTACCTAAATTTAGACACTTTGTAAAAAGTCAGACACTCGTTATCTTCGTCTGCATGGAACTTGGAGAGTTACCGAACGTTTAGCAGCTGACGTGATCGCTTGTTTAAAAAAAGACGCTGCGACAGAAACTGGACGCTTCCTATCCTACCTCACCCGCTTTGATGACAGGTCAGTAACTATAACAAAACTAATTAAAATCAAAGTGTCACTTTCAAATTTTCAGAACATGACGAATACTTCAGTAGAATATAAACAATCTTCGTTTTTATCTGCAGTTGGGCTGTATTTTATTGGTGGTACAATTCTAAGGTACCTGAATGACCTGAAATAATGTTCGTCACTAGTTTCTAACTCACAACGCGACCTTTAGGATCTCAATTTACATAAGTATTGGAATCAAAGGATAGAAACTATGGGAAATAAAAGTGTGATTCTAGCATATTTTTTCTGGATTACTGGTGGATGGTTTGGACTTCATCATTTTTACTTGGGTAGGGATCGCCAAGCATTTGTGTGGTGGTGCTTATTAGCAGGATACGGCGGCGTAGGATGGTTTAACGATATTTTTAGTATTCCCAGGTAAAACAAACAAAGAAGTAATTAGAAACTCGAAACGTTTTAAGGGTTCTAAGTAACGGATTTTCAAACTTTAAAAGGTACGTTGAAGAAGCTAATCTTACGCAGCAGTATGTTTTGAAGTTAACAGAAAAAATGAAAAAGAATTCCAAGGTAAGCTATAGTGATACGGAAATTGATTAATGAAATATCTAACTAATGTGCCTATTTGTTCTATTTAATTTTTTCGTGAGTTATAGCCGCCGTTCTCCTTATATCGGTTTTTCGGACAAATGGCCTTTGGAAATCTGCTGGCATGGGTGATGTATCGTGCAATTCCAGAAGAAGAACAACCCTTTGGTATTTCCTGGACTTGGCTACACATTCTGATTCCCTTAGGATCTGCCATTGGTGTTCATACCGTTGGAAATATTGGGAGCGAAGAAGGTGCCTTTCGATGGCCAGTCGGTGGGGCTTATTTACCTTATATCTTCTACACCATCGAGAATCCTAGATATTACTTGAGCACAGTTTTGGCGGCACTACTGTTTCGTTCTGGGGTCAAATGGAACAGAAAGCCACCCGTAAGGAAGCATCTATGCAAGTAAGCGCTAGTTCGATAGCAGTTTAGTACCTAGATGATTAGTACTAGAATTACTATGTAGTAAGTTAGAATTTGAATTTTTAGTTAGAATTTTTTTGTTCAAAGTTAAACTAACTTTGTTTAATTTTTCAGGCGTCTTTTAATTTTAAGCGCTTGTGCCTCTCTGTACATTGCTTTGTGGAGTTCCAACTTGTATTTCAATGTTACAATTACGAACGAGCATGGAGAAACGATCAAATTCCGAGATTCAGTCAAGAATCTACTCAATTCCCCAATGTGGATACGATTGATGGAATCGTTGTCACGACTATGGGAATTTTATTGGGCTCACGGTTGGCATGATTTATGGGATGAGGTATGGTGTGATTGACTGAGTTAAGTGGGTGGTTCTATTTAAAAAAAATACAAGTTAATTTAAACTTATAATTTCCACTCTACAGATTGTTAAAAGTCTGGATCCTTTGGGAGAACAGAACGCGTTGTTAATTTTGGGTCTTCCAGAAACTGCGACTCAGCAGGATATCACACGACGATGGAGAGAATTATCTCGAAAGTATCATCCAGACAAGTTTAAATTAGAATCAGACAAAATTGTAGCTCCAAGAAAAATTTATCGAGATGAAGGAAGCTTATGAAAAAATTTCATTGATACATTCCAAACGAAAAAATTATAGTTCACGTGACAGGGCCAGTGCGTAATTCTTATTAAACTTAAAAAACCACAATCGTTTCCAAGTACTACTACGTCTCCTGAAACGGAAGAAATTAGCGGCACGGCATAATCCAAAAAATTTTGGAACAAATACAAAACTTAATCACATATCTCCCCTGGTTTTCAAAAATACTCTTAAACTGTAACGCCGAGTTCACATTAAAATGCAATCGTGAAACTTATTTCACAAAATTTATTAAACCAAGGTAGCACTATTTTTCGAATTAATATTTAAAATCTTCTGTTCAATGTTATTGTCATATAACTCATCTTTGTTTTAAGTTTCGCGTATTATCTAACGTTAATTATTATGTTTTGTATTTATCATTAGTATGTGCAGCGTAATTAAGCTAACAATGATTTGCATAGCGAAAGAATGTAATTGGATCGCCAACAAATGTTCCGATCTTCGTGCGTTGGTTTAATAAATTCTGTAGAGTAAGTTTCACGATTGCATTTAATGTGAACTCAGCTTTACAGTTTAAAAGGATTTTGGAAACCAAGGGATATTTGATTAATTTTTGTATTTATTCAGCAATTTTTTGGATTAGGCCATGGCAGTAGTTATTATCTAACGGCCAAGCCTCTAAACAAACTTGACCTTGACTTTGCTTACGTACAAGAGACGGCCTACCTCTCGAGTGCACTCGAATACTTAAAGAGACAACCTACTTTTCATAACGTCACACCCAGACTCCTCGTCTCAACTCATGAGAAAGTGATGAGAGTGGATCTTCTTTAGGGTTTGGGTGGTAAGTGTATAAAATTAAAACCTAAACCCTAAACCTAACCTAACCTAACTAAAATTGACTCACAAAGTAACTATATTTCCATACAAGAGACGACCAACTTCGGCAGCTTACCAGACACAACGTCACCATCAACACTCATTAGAAACTATTGACACTACAAAAAAATTTTTGGAGGAACTTACCAAGTCATAATTCGAAGTAAGATGATCGAGATTTACATATTACAAAATTTTGTTACACAAATTATTTCAAAACGGTGATGGAAGTGTATGATATTCCAACTGCAAGGTCATTGACCTTGGTTAACAAATTGTAATTTTTCTTACAAATTTTTACTTTCTTATCTTCTACAAACAGGTGCACCTTGGTAACGAATGCATTTACGAATTTTATTCAAATTGCACCTACGTTTTTGTTCTATTCTGCTACTCTTGTCTCATTATATTTGTTGAATTTTAGAATTCGATGTTGTTACGTTAACGTTTTACTTTGAAAAGAAAAATCAAGAAAAACGAAAACGAAACGAAGAATTGCTATAAGCAATAAGGTTTTTCTTTAATTTTTTAAAAGGAAGAAAGGATTTTTTGAGACACTGGACAGGGCTTTGCTCTGTTCAGTGTTTGACAGTTGAATGATGCCCTGACACACAGTGTCAAGGCCTTTTATAGGACACCGGGGTGCGTTATGAGTTTAAAATAGTTTTTATGGCTTTTTACATAACGATGTCATAACATAACGTTATCATATCGTATCTTTAAATGAACTTTTCACTGAACTTTGTGAAAAGGATGGAATTTTATTAGGAGGTACAATTGGAACCTTCTCTAATTTTTCCTGTTTCTAAAATATATGAATCCGCTTTGTTCAGTTTTAGGTGCGCGGATTTTGCACCTAATTCTACTAGTTTTTTGTTGTTTCTTCCGTTTTTCTGATTGCTCAGAAAACATAAACGTGGAACTTGGTTTTTTGTTTTTTATTATCCAGCAGTCGGATATTTCGTGTCCTAATTTCTTACAGTACCTACAAGATATAGTAAGTCTTGCATTTTTGTCGTCAGTTTCGGAATTGACTTTGTCACTGCTTTCTCCAGTGACATCTGACGATGACCTTTCAGGTTTTTTAAATTGAGGTTTGACCTCTGCCGATTCAGAAATTTTTACCTGAACAGGTTTCTCCAGTTTCCGAAGTTTTTACAACAACTCGGCTGGTGTTTTCGGGTCAACCAATGTCATCATGTTTTTAATGACAGTGGTAACCCCTTGATAAGTCGAATGACCTGCTTTTCCTCTGACATGTCAGGGTCAATGACTGACAGACATGACAGACGTTTTGCGACATACTCAGATGAGGTGTCGCAATTTGTTAAAAAAATCTTTTTAATTTTTTTTGGCCTCCATTTTGACCTCTTCGGGATCATAAAATGCAAACAATTGGGATTTCACCTCTTCCCATTTTTTCTTAGCGTTGGTGGGGGTCAGACCTTTAATAATTTTGGTCTATGAGCATCGCCAGCAGTCCAGCGTTTCTCCTTCCATCAAAAGATGAAAGTTTAAAATCAGGACATTACTGTCCAAAGCGCCTGATGCCAATAAGACATCACACCTCTGGGTCAAAAGCTCAACGTGCGTTTTGCCATTGAATGGTGGTACCGAACTGCGCACGGCTTTAAGGTCATGCATCTTTGGCAGCGTTGCTGCTAATTAGGATGTCTCATTTGTGTTGGTAGAGTTGGAGGTCATAATTTTAGCGTAACTGGTCCACCAAATGTTAACCTTTCGAAGAACTAGTCGCGGTACAGTTTTACCGATAGAAGTACCAGCAGAATCGGTATCATTAACTGAAGGGGTTGGAACAAGAGTGTCAACATTCTGTGAAATTGAACCAACCGGTCGTGTAATAGCTGATGAAGGACCTGGAATTTCGACATTCCGGTTCTGAGGTAACACTTCTAGGAAGATGGGCGAAGCGTTTTCCTCGATTTTTTCACAACTGTTTGATGAGGTTGCAATAGTCTCTTCTCTTTTGTACGACTTCCGATTCATCCAACGATGACATCACTTGTTTCAACAGCTGCTCTTGTTCTTCCATTTTTTCCCTTGCCTCGACAGCTACAAGCTTCATTTCAGCAGCATGTTTCTTTAGTGTCTAAAGTTCCTGCTTCATATCCAAGCAAAACAGCATGTCTCCTTCTGTACATCTGGAAAGAAAGACAAAGTCATTATAAAAAAAAGTTTATGCCTGGTGAACTATTTTTTATTGGGTTCTGTATACAATAGTTTCTTACCTACATTTAACTTCTTGCGTGTCCGAAATTAGAGGCAAGTAACAAAAATTGAAGGTTTCTTGACACATTTAATGATCGACTTTCCACTTCTCTGTTATTTAACAAACATAATCCGTAACGGGACTTCAAGTATCTTAAGTCCTTAGCGATTCTAGCAACGTCTTGTTTAAATTTGAAAATCAACGGCTCTGCTACTGTCTTGATGCACGGTGCGATTTGAGTCAAATTTTCGAAAGAGGGCACATCAGAAAACTGAGCGTCATCAAGTTTTAGAAAATAAAAACTCTTAAAATTATTGTAAAAATACTGTGCATTCAAAATGGAAGAATCGAAAGCACTAAAGACGTTTAGGGCACCTGCTGTGTTGGACGATATTGTGAACAGAAAGTTGTTGAACGTGCCTGGAAAAATGGGTCCTATTACATTTGACGTTCTGGAGTATTTACCTATCGAAGATGCCGAAAATTTCTGCAAAGTGTACCCATCGGTAACATCGGACGCCAAAAGACTCTACTATAATGGAATGAAGAAACTGGAAACAAATATTTTACTGGTACGATTCTTATACTACGAACACTACGAGTGTTGTCGCGACCCAGGATATCAAATAGGCCTGCTGAAAAAATATGTGCAAAAAGTAACTATAGGAGACTACAATTGGTTGAAGGTTATGACTCATAGTGACAGGATTTATATTAGACCAGTCCGACAGGCCGTTGCGTTAACTATTGATTTTTTGCTTACTTGGACGCCTAAACAAGTGATGTCAATTCTCAGTACGCATAGTATACGTTTTTGTGTGCAAGTGACCTACTTTGGAGAAGGCATCGAAGATCATTGTTAACCGGATTCAAGTCTTATTCCAATTATTCAGCAGCCGAAACTGCCAGGAGATGCTGTGATGACGATGCTAAACGTTATTAGGTTACACGAGAAAGTACACGGACATGTGTTACGACATGCCTTTCGGTTGTCGGATGGGTTGTGTCCTTTGCGAAATTTTGGCTACTCTAAGTTACACGACGGAATTAATAGGGAAAGAGAGAGAGAGGAAATAAATCGACAGAGAAGAGATTTGTTTTAAACTGCCTGTGGATGCCCCGTTACCGTGCGATTATGGTCCGTGAGCTGTCTGAAGTGACCTCCTCTTCAGTTTCCGCAAGTAGACTTTATGTAGTAATACGCGTCGAAATTCTAGTGGAAGGCCAGCGGCAAGACACTATGGATTCGGCTCATCATGCTCATGCTCATGCTCATTGATACTCAACGTGATATGAAAAGAGAACGATCGGAGATTTCTCCAGTTTACAGTTAATTTCACTTGGTTAAAGTTTTTATTAAAGTCCAGGGGGGGAGGGGGTTAAACTTGGGGTTGTCTAAGCTTTAATTTCTCTAGTTTACTTTCACTAGTCTTCGACACCGAACTCAGGTTAACTGCTTACGACTTATAGCCGAATAATAATCGAATTACAGAACGTCCGAACAAATTCCCGTTGTTTAAAGAAAGCGAACGAAATTGATACTTGAGTTGAATTGTAAGTAGAGCAAGCGAACAAAAGACTCACCTCGAGTCCTTTGTGGACTCCAAGTTTTGTCAAGCAAAATTCTAGAAACCATAGGTCCCTTCTTGGACTAATCCCAAGAAGTCACTTTACCTCCCCTTTAACAAGTGTCAAGGGACTTGACACTTGTGGAAGCATAGTGTTCCTTATCCAAGTCCCAATGAAGCGGACAAGGCAAATTGCCTTCTCTGCCCCATTTCCTGCCCTGGAAAGAAATTGAACGAAGGTGAAGACAGAAGAAAAGGGTTGGGGGGGGGGTATGAGAATAATAAATATTATTTGAAAATTTTGTTTTTATAAGTGACAAGGTAAGAAAAGAAACTCCGTCACTCCTTTTGGGCCGGGTAACACATGCCCATGATGAATTTCATCAAACATACATATCGTGGAGAGAACTTGCCATCGTGACGCTTGAACATCCGCGAATGGTCCTTATTGCCAGACTCTTCTTTCAGAACTCAGAACGAAAGCAATATCCTGTGCACACGACTGGGTTTGGATTTTGGAAAGAATTAGCGGAACAATATCAACTCCCCGCTCCTCCTGAAGAAGAAGTTCAGGTGAACATGAACTCCCCTTCTGACCTTCCACACTAAAATGTAAAACTTTACATTTTGAATTTAACATATTTTTGTAAGACTTAAATTTTTAACATAATCTTAATAACTGTAAGTAAACTTAGTAGGAATGATTATTCTAGCAGATTTTGAACGACCGAGAACTTAAGTATTGAGACAATGTTTGTTATCCTCGTCTGACATTTTGCATAACGAAGAGACGAACTACTTCTCAAATACACTTTTGAGTACACGTGAGCTCCTGAGAAAGTGATGAAACTGCAGTTTGATCGTTTTCAAGGAAAAAGTGTTCAAAATGTCAGACGAGGGTAATAAAAATTGACTCAAAGTTGAGTTTATTCACGGTCAAGGATTTAAACTCACACTAATCCTGCCTTTTTGAATAACTCATACATTTGCTGATGATATAGAATAAATACGTAGAAAACCTTTGATCACGTCATCAAGCTGTTTTCTTTATACATATGAAGTAAATAAATGAAGTAAATAAAATTGTAAGTGTTAAAGAGACTACTCTACGTGCTTATTGGCTGGAAAGTCTAAAACGAATCAACCAATTTTTTTTTGGAGTATTTTACGACAAGCAGTTTTTGAAGGTAGAGTTAGAAATTTATCAGTATTTAACTAAATAACTTAAGTTTTCTTTACAATATGGTTGTAGACGAATACTTTCGATTCCTCTGTGATAGGATTCGCATCTTAAACCGTCAAAACGAATGATGCGAGCTTCAATGTCGTCCATTTGATCTTTTGTATAGTCAATTAGGTGACAGATGTATTGTCTCTTCTTCAGCGGTTTTTCCTTTAAGCTGCAGCAAGTACGAAAGCGATCGAAAAGGCTTTACTCTTCACATTTAACAGGATGACATCGTTTAGCAAACGGTTCTACCTCTTCATGGTTTCTGCAACAGGAGCTAAATATAGATGCTCGAAAATGTTGTAGAAAGGTCAGTTTTGCTTCATAAATAACGTTGAAGAGTGCTTCCGGTGCATACCATTATGCAAACTTGAACTCCAAAAGTTTTTGTGCAACATGTGGAATTTCATAAACAAAAATCGAAACTTTGGTTCCAGCAACGATGTCCACAATGATGTCTAAATACGGTGCACTAACACTCACTGTATTCGACAATACTTCTGGTTTTTCAATTTTACAGTGTTGACTCAAAACAAGTTCAAAGTGTGAAAGATCTGCAGACATATTGCCATTTAAAATGTAAATTTTAACAAGTTTTTCTGTAACTTCTGGCAATTCATTGGAATTAAGCCTTATTGTCTTTCTACCACATATTTCAACGGTCAACACATTAGTTACGTTATCGCCACTCATGACTGTCTCAGAACTGAGCTATAAATGGAAATGAACAGAGTTCATATACTGTGACATGAGAAAGTGTTATTTTTATATGGTTCAAGTAGGAGGCCATCGAAGGGCAATAAAATGGTGTCAGTGACATTTTAGTCTATGACAGTTTTTGAGAATTGCTGCGACTTTGTAGTAGACGCATAACATTGTGGCAGACCACGGAACCTTGCCATAGTTAAGTTAGGTTAAGGATATTCATTCAAAGAATCTCTCTTCAACCTTCGTCGAATAAACTCTTCTCCTTTGCCACGTCTCGTCGTCGGTCGTGCCAGCCTTCCTAGTCTGTAAGTTCTCGTCATTAAGTTAGGTCAAGTGACCTCTGTCTCAAGAAGTAGGGACATGTTACGTACCTTCTCGCTTCTGAATCTAAAATCTCCCTAGAATGGGGAATAAGAGAAAACTGCCGGACGGAGAACCTGGGGCCCTCCTAAAGGGGGTCTCCAAGTTGACAAAGAGCATTCGCAAGAGAAAGTAGGAAGATGAAAATTTCATAATAGGTTTTACCTTATTTTTTTGGAATTCGCTCTTGGAACGGGTCCAGGAACTTCAGCGATGAGCCCCAACAGATTTATCCTTGATGACAATAGGTCTTATCCTTGATGACCAAAAATAAAACCAAGAGAAAAGTCTTTGCCGTCTCACTGAGTTCTTACGTTTTAACAACGGTTTAATTTTCCTTTAAGTTTTAAGTTTTAAGTTTAAGTTTTTTTTTTAAAAAAAAAAGGATAAGAGAGGAACAAGAGAATCGAATAATAAGAAGCCAAAAACTGACCTCGAGTGACTTCTTGTCACGTCCTTTTGTTCCAAAACTGTCTTTGTCTTAATCTTAATTACTCATTTTTTTGGGTGGAAGGATAATCTTCCACATAAATAATAGGGCCGGGTGTTATGCTAATTGAGTGGCACACCCAAAGATTTGTCACACAAGGGTAGGAGGGTGGGAGGGGTTGGCTCTTAGCAAAAATCTGCTTATATTGTCAGCGCCGATCTCTCCTGATTTTAATTTTAAGTGACTCAATTTTATGAGTCGGGTCAAGGGTCAAAGCCCTTGATCCATGGAGGAATTCGGCCTGTTCTCATTAATATTTTAGATTACAGAATTCTGTGAACCAGAATTCTGGAA
>JABASK010000945.1:0-11235 GCA_019776465.1 Rambutanura hunanensis | reverse complement strand
AGGAACCCATCTGTCTTTTCTGGATCAAATTGAAGCTCAACTGTGGCCACCACAGAAAAGCCAGCCATACTGTACATAAAAACACAATGTAAATTGAGCAGAATATTTTGTTCTTTAGTATTGATAATTTATTGTGATTAAAGTGAATTAGTACATACAGCGCTGCTATTTCCGTTACACCTTTCAATTTCGCTTTGCTTAACTGTAATCTTCTCCAAATCAACTCTTCTGGTTCAGACTTTTCATCTTCTGCCATTTCTCCCACATCCCGTTCAAATTCATCCAAAATGTCAAGACCAATGTTTGTTTCCATGTCAAAAGTTACGAAGAACACTGAAGACCTCTAAACGAACTTCAGATGTCAACTTACTTTTTACTGTTAAGCGTTTGTACTAACGCCGGTTGTCTCGCCTAAACTTCATTTCGCCCATTCTGTTAAAGTTAGAAACCAGTAGCTTTATTTTAACATTCTATGTACCTAGTTTATTCCCAAAATTCAAAGAATTTACTTAGAAATTTCTATCGAAACCTAACCGCTTGACTTTTTTGTAACACCTTTTTTCAGTAAATAATGCAGTAAAAATTTACTGTATCAGATGTATCAAATTAGCGAAAAATATTTAGAGCGAAAGATGAAAAAAACAAAGGTTGTAGAAAACTGAGATAGTCTCAATCTAAATTATGTCCGTGCCTTCACACTTTATTATTTGGTGATGAATTTAAAATGTTCGTGGTAAACTTGTTTAAACGACCAAACGAGGTGCCGTCATCGGTGTAAAGTAACTTTACTTTGGAGCTTATTGGTGGGAGGGGGGAGGGTACTATTACAGGCTATGCCCTTTACCCCTGGCTTGGTATTCAGGATACTAAACTCGGTAGCCAACAAATATACTAAACTAGGTATCAAAAACGACTAAACTCAGTACCCATAAACGCCTGAGGCTATAAGATACTAAGTTTAGTACCCAAGGGAACTAAAGTTGGTAGTTTTCCAAAAAACCTTAATGGGGACAATTCTTGGTACCCTAGATACCAACTTTAGTATCATAGGTGCTAAACTCGGTATCTTCAAAGGTACTAAAGTTAGTTCCTTTTCCAAGTGACAAAACAACGATTGATGGCAAATGAAAGGTGATCTTGTCATTGCAATTGTTGAAATGTCAATTGCATTTTTCTACTGTATATGAACAAAACAAAATAAATTACTGTTTCAAAGAAGAGAAAGGCAAAAATTAAGAAGAACCCATTTAAACAATCGCACTGACGTCACGTAGGCGTGTTTGCATGACTCATTGCTAAATTCTATAACCAGATCTAAAAGTGAAGGCGAACCTGCTGTCAACTACATCTTAAATTGGTAAATATATTACTGATTAACTAAAAACTACAGCATGAATTTAAGGATAGTAGAATTTAGTAGGATAAAAAAAATCCTCGCTGTATTTTTGCTGAGGCGGATTCACGTTCTTCGGCTATATGTAGTTATGAGTCCCAGTTCATAAATTGCTTAAAGAATCATAAGTGCCTTACCAGCTTCTATACTTTGCCATAAATTCAAAACTAAAATAAATCAAAACTATAATAAATGATTCTACGTTTTGTTTGCTGCCTAAAGCAGCAGAATGTGTTCAAAAATTTACTTTAAACTTTCGACTTTTATTTGTTTTCTATGTAATGTGATTCTCTTTACCTAAAACAAATGTTAGGATTGTGATTAACTAAGAAATAACCGCAAAAGTGTATTAGATTACATTTGCTAATTGAGATTTTTGTAGTTACTTTTGCAATTGCAATTTTGGAGGCTTCTCGGCCAGTTTTGCAATGGGTACCAAGTTTAGTCCTCAAAGACACAATGTTAGTTACCCATTAAAATAAAGATTCAAATTCTTATAACTAAGCACAGGGGTCAAATTTTGACAATCGCTACGGTCAAAAATCTTATTTTTCAGCGTGGAATCGATTAAAACTAACGGAAAGCTTATCCAATCAGCGGTTTTGTGGCAAGCAGGGCACTAAACTCGGTACCTGAGGATACCTAGAATAGTGTCCAGGATACTGACATTAGTATCCCGGCTACTAAGCTTACTGCCCAACAAAGCTACCGAGTTTAGTATCCTGGATACCAAGCCAGGGGCAAAGGGCATAGCCTGTATTACGGACCTCCATTGACAGAGTTTTTTGAAAACTCAATTTCACCTTCAACTCTGCATAGGGACGCCTTTTTGCTAGAGTTAAAGTGAAACCCACCTTGAACGGAATGGAACGGTCTAGGTCAAATACTCCCGGCTCATGTACATTGGTCAAAATAAATTATGATGTTGATAAACTATAATAACTGAAATGTTACACCGGATTCGGCTTCGACATTGCATTGTAAAATGAAATAAACCAATTAAATCAGCGAAAATTACTACACATTTATGACATTTGTCAAAAAGACCAGTACTAAATCTACGATCCAGCACGCCTACTTGTTTTACATTCGATTTAGCAATTTTCGGCGATTTAAATAAATAAATAGAGTTTTTTTGCTATACATTATCTAACCCAGATCTGGTATGCCGTTTCACTTATATAGTACAGCATTATCACCATTTAATTTTACAGATATACTTGACTTTTCTATAAGAGTGGTAGTGTTTCACTAGACCGTTTCAGTCCGGTTAGGGTGGGTTTCACTTTTCAGTTGAGCTCTGATAAAAAGGCTAATACTAACTAATGTACCAACCAATACCCCCAAGCCCCAACATCATCACCCTGTTCTGTATGTGCCTGTCCTTCGTGCTTCTTTCTTCGCTCTTCCATTCGGCAGGACGTTACCTACCTAAATACCTAATTTAGGTAAGTGTCGTTTACAGATCGTTTCATTCAATTTTTATTTTTCTTTAACGATAAATCTAAACAATACAACAGGGCTTAACGCAATTAGGCACCACGTTCCAATTTATCCAGTAATCTACGGATACTTTGCCAGTCTCTTTGCAAACAACTGTCATTTTGGTCGGTGTCGGTGTTTCGTTTGCGGGTTGTATAAAATACGTAAGTTACGTATTAACAAAATTAAATATTAATACTTCTTGAAATCAGAAAGATACGGGATCGTTACCTCGGGGTTTTTCGTTCCTAGGTAGCTGTGTCAACAGCTGGTTTGCCTTATTAGTATCTCACGTCTCATTCTCACCGCATCTGACGTTTACGTCAACGTAGTGGTAGTATACAAATCCAGAGAACAGAGAAGTCAAGACAAGGCAAACACGAGCAGATACTTTATAGTGTAGTTCTGGGGTGAGTTAGTTTGAGTTTGAGTTTAAGTTTGTTTCTGTTTTAGTTATCAATGCGTTGACAATTTGCTTATTGCTTCGCGCTGTGGCGGTTGTCCTAAAATAACGAGCATTTGTTTTTTTAATTTTTCAGGTCCATTCCTTGTTGAGTTTGATAGCATGGCTGAAGGTCAAAATTATACTCGCTCAACTTTCCATTCAAGATATAAAAATTACAGTAAGCCTAATTCGTTTTCGGGTCATCCAAGAAGACCGACACAACCCAGAACTTCGAGTACTAGCTCCAGTGATACGGCTTGCATCGTTTGTTATCGTGATGCTCGTTACCACTCAGTTGGGACTTGTGAACATGCTGTGTGCTTCGAATGCTCCTCACGGATGCGAGTTTTACTAGAACAAAATGAATGTCCAATTTGTCGTCAAAGGATGGATCATGTAAGGCCAAATCAATGACGGAGAACGTGCTCTCTCAATTCTGACATGATTCACGTTTCACTTTTCTAATTTGCTAGCGCAGTGTCATAGTGTTTGCAATTGTCCCATGTTATTCTTTTTTGACGTTTAATTTCTGACATTTGGCAGGTTATATTTACTAACGGCGTGAAGTCATATGCTGAAGTAAAAGATAAAATTCGGATGTTCATTTTTATCCCGAAATGGCATATCTACTTGGAAGATGAAGTGATACAACGTTCTTTCGAAGAGTTACTCGAGCACAAGTGTTCGTTCTGCAGTGAGTTTCCCCCATTTCCTAACTTTGAAGGACTTAAGGAACATATGCAGAGGAAACACCAGTTGTTTTCTTGCGACCTGTGTGTGGAACATATTAAGGTAAACAAAAACTCGAATTTTAATCTTTGAACATGAACATACAAAAAGTATTAATAAAATGTATAATTTTCAGCACTTTTCGAAAGAACGGAACTTCTACATTAGACCAGATTTGGCGTATCATAAACGGAAGGGAGACCGAAACGACACTTCCCATCGTGGGCATCCTCCTTGCAAATTTTGTGATAAACGATGTCAGTATCAATTGTAACTAAATGTGTTTATATAAAACAATCTTGAGCTACCTCATATTTATTTTCATTCGGGTATTTTACGTTTACAAAAAAAAAAAAAAACTGCTAAATTTTTTGCTGTTATTTTAGATTTTGACGAAGACGAGCTTTTTAAGCACTTGAGGAAGGATCATTACTTCTGTCATTTTTGTGACGCTGATGGCTACAATCATTACTACAACACGTACGATGACTTGAGAATTCATTACAGAAAAGAACATTTTCTGTGCGAAGAGGAAAATTGTGCTGAAGAAAAATTTACTTCAGTTTTTCGAACTGAGATTGATCTCAAGGGTATGTCATAAAAGGATCGAAACGATTCGTAGGATAATTACTTCACAAATTGACCAATTAATTTTTCACTTCATTGTTTTCTCCTAAACTGCCAACCTTTTAGCACACTTGGCATCGGCTCACAGTCGGCTTTTGGGAAAGCACGGCACGAAACAGGCTCGAACACTGGAAATCGAATTTGCTATGCCGAAAAGGCCAGAAAATGAGCGCGGAAGGTTTGGAAGGCCGCATGGTGGGCGTGGAAGGGATGACGAGACTGGGGACAGAAGAAGGTTAGTTCACCACGTCAAAATTGTTTTATCAGCTTCCGTTGATGTAGTGTTAATGTGTAGCTTATAGTTGACAACGTTTTGCAAATGACCCCGAAGAATCGGAGTGCCTTCAAAATGAAAAGGAATTTTGTTGAGAAAGGCGCTGAACTGAAGTACTACTACTAATTAATAATTAATAATTAATTAATGAGCGCTATTTGGTTAGAGACCGAGAACGAGGACGTACAGGGGATGATATTGGCGAAGTTGGGACCAGTGCGACAGGGGAACGACCGAATACTATTGTTCAAGTCCCTAGCATCCAGCCCAAAATGGATTCGACTGTAGATTTTCCAACACTTGGTGATGGTAGCAGTGGTAGCACTGAGGTTACAGCTACTACAGGGAATGGCGGTACTCTGTCAAGCAATAATTCGTCACGGGGACCAGCTAATGGGTCGTCGCTAGCTCAAAAAATGGCTCGTGCTTCCGGTATGAACGTTGCAGCAAGATCAACTACTACATGGAAGGCAGGAATGCAAAGGGAAGAAGAATTTCCGGTCCTAGGTGGTGGCGGATCAACGACAGGCCCTCCAGTTTCCCAAGCAAATACAGTCTCAACAGCAACTGCTTTGCGAATAATGGGATCGAGCAGTAAAACTACTCCTGCGCAGTCACGTAGGAATCCAGAAATAGATTTTCCTTCTTTATCCGGTCCGAGTGTCACCGCGGCGTCGAGAATAAACACCAAAGTTTGGCAAGGTGCTGGGCCTGGAGCGAAAGTGAAGATTAGCGGTGGAGGAATGCAAAATCAGAATGGGCAACTACCTAAAGCGACGAAAGTGGCTCCATGTCCCATCATTGGAGAACAAAGTGCAGAAGATAACGGAGACTTTAATTTTGTTCCATTGAGTGTGTCCGGAAGGAGTACAAAAGTCAACGCCGGAAAAATCACTACGGTGGACGAAGAAGCGAAGTCAGAAGGTTAGTTATCGTGTGAGCAATACTTTTAGGTAAATTAACCTAATACAACCTGTAACCGGTAACCCTATACGGAGAAGTAACTTACAAGGTTTAAGTTTCACTTGTTTTTATGTCACGTCGTGCTTGCCTTTAAGGAATGGAAACTTTAGTGAAGAAAAATAAGTTGATCGTTGATCGTTGGTAGCTAGTTCTCAGTTTTTGATTTTTGAATTTGTAGAAACTGAATCCGTGGCCAAGAAAGAGACCAGTGGGAAAAAAGGAAAGAAAAAAGAAGAAAAAGATCAAAAGGACAAAGTTCTTGCTCTTGCCGCCGCTGCGCTCTTCAACGGTGGTACGGCTCCAACCAAAACTTCACACAAACAAAAAATTCCTGCCGTAGAAGTTGACTTTCCTAGTTTACCCATTCCAGCAGCTCGGAATAAGGGTCAACAATTGAAGAAAACTTCAAAAAGTGCAGTTCCTCCTCCTCAACGAAAAATTTCTCCTCCACCAGGATTTCAACTGAAACGAAGCGATGTTGAGGTCGAAGAGGAGGAGGAGGAATTTCAAAATGTGAGAAAGGTGAATAAACCTCCACCCGGATTTGAGTCTGTTTCACCTGCAAATAAAAGTTGTGAAGTGAATTTTCTAGACAGTGTATTACAACTGGGTGAAATTAGCATACCAATAAGTGGTGAGTATAAACTATTCCTGGAACCAACTGACATGCGGGCGAGAAATGAACGTCTACTGGAGGCCATTCGATCAAGCTTAAATGGAGATCAAACCACTTATGAAAGTTTTCTTCGACTTTCTACTTTGTTTCGAAAAAGTGAAATTCCAGCACAGGAATACTACGACCTCTGTGCAAGCATGTTTGGAACGTTGGATTTCAGAGTTATTTTTAGCGAATTGGTGG
This sequence comes from Rambutanura hunanensis, assembly GCA_019776465.1. Lineage (NCBI taxonomy): Eukaryota > Metazoa > Arthropoda > Collembola > Poduromorpha > Neanuridae > Rambutanura > Rambutanura hunanensis. The sequence continues at coordinate 4,463 of JABASK010000945.1, read as the reverse complement.
TTCTCCTTCCGGATATTCAGAAGCAACAGGTGATTTTGAAAAGAATGTAGTTTATGGTGTTTTTATATAAATTTAAGATTAAACAACGAAATCTACTCTTAAAGTTATAGCTATTTGCGTATTGCGTCCGAAAAGATGGATAGTGTACTACCAGCTTGAATCATAGAAATATTTAGAAAAAACGTTCTATTGTTTCAGGAACTTTTGGTAACGCATCGTAACAGTGGTGGTCAAGGGGAAGTATTATCAACGTGCCACATCTGTCACCAAGTACTCAAAAAAGGCGACTTGACTTTTCATATGCAAGCGCATGCATCCGAAAGTGACTCCTTCCCAGCCCTGCCATCTACCACCAGCACAATTCGAGCAGTACGACAAAATTAATGTTAAAATGACAAGGAGAATATCGCTGAATTAATTGAAAACTGCTCTCGGCCTGGAAGCCTTTTTCTATTCTACCTAATTTTGTGGCAAACGCTTGGGAGAATCAAATTGAATAGTGCCTCGGAAAAAATAAAATAAAAACGGTAAAACATGGTCTTATCTTTATTAGAATAAAACAACTAGTTTCAATCCACTCTGCTGTAGTTTTCTTTCTCTATTACCACCCGTCTTTCGATTGGCAGGTGTGTTAACTGAATTTTATTTTTATGGGAATAAATTAATTTGCACAAAAAAGCGGAATGAGATACAACTATAACTTAACTCAAGAAATCATTTAAAGGTCAAAGGTTATTTTAAAGGTAGGTAAAGAGAAATGCTGTTAAATGTTAACTATCCAGTACTTCTACAAATGAAGGGTACAGTGCTCCCTGATGGAATTCCTGGATAATTAACTTGAATTCAACTTTTTAATCACGATCGTCCGAGTATCTTTGACTTCTGCTGTACGGAGATCTTGAATCAGATTTCCTATTAAGAACATCGTAGTTTAATAAGTATTCTTCTAATTTATAAGAGAAACTAAGGAGGTTCAGAAAGGAATTTATAATATTTGTAAAGTATCGTTTATGTTCTAGAATAAAATGTAACCTCTTGTGCAAGCGCTCCTTGGAACGCGATCTCGAGCGTTTCCCGCTCCCAGAACGTGAAGTTCCATCCTTGTGTCTACGCCTTTCATGCGACCTGGATCGTGACCTGCGATCTCGTCTGTCACGTCCTTTTCGATCACGGTCACCACGATCTCTAGGAGATCTACGACTTTCCAATTCACGCTCCCTCAATACTATTTCCCGTCTCTCACGTCTTCGCTCATCTGATTTGGCCTGCAAAACGGATTTGAAATTAAGTAAGAACAGAAATGGATTTACTCAAAAGAAATAGCTTTTTGTCGTTGTTGGTTTCTCACCTCAAATTCTTTCAACGTGTCTCGAATTTTAATAAATCCCAGGTGAAGTTTTCCTCCAAAATGATCAGCGAGTCGACGATCGTTGTCATTTATCCCTTTTCAGAATAAGGAAGGTACTAATTCACTTTAGTAAAGTAATACGTGATAAGTAAGTTGAACTTACCTAGGTACGCACAACATACTTCACAAACTCTGAGTTTTTGTTGTTGATAAGCAGCAGCTGGGATGGAACTTCGATAATCAGTTTCCGCGCCCATTTTCTCTTTCCGTAGAACATCAATTTCACTCATGAGTTGCATACTTTCTTCCACTTGACCTTCTTCACCCAACTGCTCAGCTTTGGCCAAAGCTTGTCCTATTTTCTCAGCCAGCTCGTGTACTTTTTCTGCTTTTTCGGCGACATCACCCGAGAATTCTTCTTGTGTGTCCGCTAAACGTTTTCGGGCTTGTTCGGTCTTACGGTCTGCATCTGCTACGAAACTTTTAAGTTGTTCCATGGCCTACAACAAATAAAAAACATCTTTTTTTAATTATATGATTTTCATGTGATAAGTGAAGCGTTTTTTATGCCTTTTACCTCCAAATCGTAAAAGTAATCCTTCGTTTTTGCTGCAGCTTCATAATCAGCTCTCAGTGCCAAATTGTGCAACTTGGAGCACTCCCCCATGTCCATTCTCTATAAATCAAAATGAAATGCTTATAGAATACCAATTTAAGCAGTGATAATATTTCTTCAGCTTCGTTGAAGGGCTGCGAATGAACAACACTAACACTGGCTAAAAACGGAACAAGACAAATTAGAAACTGAGTTAGTTTAATTTCTTTATTACTGGCGGACTGCCCGTGTATATTGAAGACAACGGATGAATTGACGACTCTAGCTGGCGATGGATAACGAGAGTTAATTAAAAAAAAAAGAAAGGAAGAGGTTCATTAACTCACGGAATCGGTGACTGAATTGCCGTAGTGTCGCTTGAGGTCACGGGAGGCACAAGGCACTTTTGAACACACTAACTACCATCATCAATATCATCCTTAAGTTTTTGAACAATTATTGAAAAAATTGTGAAAATTATTGGTTTTAGGAAAATGGTTTATTACTTACAACCCAAGTCCTCTCATTATCCTTTCACTTTTATATTTTCCCTAAAACAACATCAACCTTGTCAATCAATTGAGAATTAGTTCTCTCAACATCCTACTTTTTTTTAATCGTTGTTCATTAATAAACACAAGAATATTCATTATTCAAGCAGTTACTTATTATCGTTAAAATTAAAAAGGAAGAAGCAACGTTATAAGGACCAGGACCTTTGAATTAATTCACAGTTTTCAACAAAGTCGTGAATCCAAGAATTCCAAGATGCATAAAAAAATTTTAAAGGCAGATAAGTTGTTTGTTGTAAATCGTTATTTGTTGTAAAAGTAAATTATTATTGATCATTTGAAGCTATAGTTGTCATAAATCTGAATTTTAAAATCAAACTCACCGTTGAAGCTAAAATCTCATGAGGACAACATCCCAACAGAAAAGCTTTACAGACAGCTCCATCGTCAAACTTTATGGTTAACTTTTCGTCTAGACCTAATTGCAGGAAAAAAGTGATGAATTATACATGTGTATGTCATGTAATTTACTGGTACTACTACTATACGCTGAACCATATGGGTTCCAAGGTGAGATTTGGTTGCATAAATGTACTTTTAGCATACCGTTTCTTGAAGTCCCCATCAGCTGATCCAGCATCTGTAATTCACAAAAAGCATTTGTGTCGGTTATTCCAAACCAATTAATTCTTGTGAAAAGAACGTACGGCTCTCATCTGGTCGTGTGCAGTCATCGTGGCGTGCGAGTTTGCTCTTGACCTCGAATCTCGAGACAAGATTAAATCCGAAAGCCTGAAAAACTAAAATCAAACTAATAGCCCAACACAATGTAAAGCAACAACTACTTACAATAATTATTATTACAACAATACTAATAACAAATTGTTTTTTACGCACTTAGTAGTTAGAGCCCCTAAGCTCAAGAATTAAATCGATTACTGGTATTGGAAATCGTGATTCGTGAAGATGCTGCCCCACAACACAAAATTNGAAAGCCTGAAAAACTAAAATCAAACTAATAGCCCAACACAATGTAAAGCAACAACTACTTACAATAATTATTATTACAACAATACTAATAACAAATTGTTTTTTACGCACTTAGTAGTTAGAGCCCCTAAGCTCAAGAATTAAATCGATTACTGGTATTGGAAATCGTGATTCGTGAAGATGCTGCCCCACAACACAAAATTGAAGTAATCTCTCTCTCCTTGGTCTCCCTCTACTGCACTACTACTACTGGGTGCTACGGAAGCGTAAACGGGCCAAACTCAATCCTCGATCTCAGTCCTCGATGTTAGCCCATAAGAAAGCACTAGTACATGACTACGAGTACGTGATTTCAACTTCGCGTACGCAAAGTCAACTTCGAGTACGTGATCTCAACTTCGCGTACGCAGTCAACTTCGAGTACGCGATCTCAACTTCGAGTACGCGATCTCAACTTCGCGTACGCAAAGTCATCTTCGCGTACGCAAAGTCAACTTCGCGTACGCAAAGTCAACTTCGAGTACGCGATCTCAACTTCGAGTACGCGATCTCAACTTCGAGTTCGAGAAGTCAACTTCGCGTACGCAAAGTCATCTTCGCGTACGCAAAGTCAACTTCGCGTTAGGTACTCACGGAGAAATATGAGTACACGAATTAGTGGCTACCAAATAACTCGGCCTTTCAGAAAGTCAAAGGAATGAATGTATAGTTGTGGAAGTACAAGACCAAGGCTGTTGTAAAAATAAAATAAAAACACGTAAGGAAGCACAAATAGCATACCGGTCAACAAGAAGTAAGAACAGATAACAAACCACAAACAGGAGAGACAGGGGGGCATTGCATCCTTAAGAAGTAGAAGTAAACCCGTGGATTTGAGAGGTGGGAAATCTGAAATTTAAGTTTTCTCCTGTACGGCGTACTCCCGTACGCGTACACAAGTTTTCAGCGTTCACGTACATGCGTACCCCGTACTCTTTGCTTCTGACGTGCGTACCGTACACGTACCGTTCATTAACCT
>JABASK010000944.1:0-11237 GCA_019776465.1 Rambutanura hunanensis | reverse complement strand
TTGAACGTTCACAGTTAAATCCTGTTGAAATCAGGATTCGGTTTTCCGTCATTATGTCTATCCTCCGTGATTACTTATATAGTCAGCTTACCATTTTCAAGCGGTTGGTTCTTCGATCTCAGAATCTTATTCCATGCCTTTTACACTTTTTATACTCGGAACCTCGAGACCTAACCGGACTCGATTTTGAACTCGTTCAATTTGTAATTCGTGACCACTTCTTTCAACTCTCTTCCGACCAAGGGTTTCGTATCTTGCTCTTTCACTGTTTCGATATTCAATGTCCACAGCTTAGAACATGTGCCATTCGAGGCATCCGTGACCTCCTGACTCTTCCAGGAAACTTGGCCCGCCTCCTGCAACACAGCGTTTCTGAAGGTTCGTGGTACAACGACTGTAAACTTTTTCCACAAATCTTGAAGTTTGTTCTCAAAGAGCCTAACACTACCGAACTTTGTTCTATAATCAGTGTTCAAATCCGAGATATTATTCTGGACAACGAGTCATCTCCCGCCATCAAACGAGTAGCAGTAAGCATTGCTCTATTAACGTCTACAAACCCCAAATGTACCGAATTGTTTACCAAGCACGTTTGGGAATCGGTTTTCTACCCTATTTCGGAGCTCATCTATAATCTGGAGGAAGTGTCGATCAAGTTTGACGATCTTGCTCATATTCTGGAATTGTATGTAATCATAATCGAAGTCGCTTGTGCCTCAAGTCCAAATTCTTTCCTTCGTTTTCGGTCCAGTTGGGCTGTTTTGGTGTCAATCTATGCGACTATTTCGAGTTACTTGGATCGTCCAGTTAGAGAAAATGACCAATTTTTAACCGAATGGAAAGATCGTCTAGGTGAATTTGTAATCAAGATTGTCTCCACCTATGCCAACGACGTCGAGCCCGAAACGATTCAGGAAAGCGGAAAAGGATCCCGAGGATTGGCCATGTTCCTTATGAGTTTAATCGTTGGACAAATTGAATCTAAACGAACGAATTCGATGGCTATAGAGTTGGTTTCTGATGAAGACGGAAACTTGAACAGCTTTCGACGAGTAGCTGATGTGTGTGAACTAAAGACGACCATTGTTACCATTTCGACACATTTCGTTCGTTTGTTGTCAACCCGTCTGGATCATAAAGTTCTCATAAGTACTTTTTGCTCAATTACTTCAATTTGACGGGCCGATTGTTGAAACTCAGATGATGTCTAAAAACGAGATCCGATTTAAGGAAGAAGTGGAAGAGCAGATCAATTTTTCAGACTACGGTATTGCTTCGGTAAGGCGATTTTCCGTATTGTGGAAAAACTTGATGTTTATTTATAATTTTTTTTCTCGATTAATGAAGCTTATAGTCTAATTTTTAAAGATTAACTAACGGTGGCTTTTAACTTTCGTAGCGTTTCGTAGCGACGTTTCTTTTGGGTGAATTTGGGTCAACTGAAACTAATTTGGACCAAATTCTTCATGGAATCGAACAGGAACCTGAGAGTGCTTTCGACTTTTTAAGTTTTATGATAAAACGGGTTGAAGTTGCGCTATGTACTTGGATTGATGAATGTTCTTTGGATGGTCATAATGTCAATCCCTATCCACCAACACTGGTCCAAAGTCTGGAAATGATTGAAATCTTTATGTGAAACGACATATGACGAAGAAATGAACACAAGTAAACAATCGCCGTCAGTATCTAGTGATGCTGATGAACGATTGAAGAAAGCACTCATTGGATGGAAAAAGTTGGATACGTTTAAGTCGTTTCTCAGAAAAGTAATGGATTTCCAAAGTCCACTTTTAATTCAGGTTGGAGTTTCAACAAAATGTGAGAATTTACTGATGATGATTGAAACGAGAGGAAGATCGCGAGGGAAAAAGACTGAGATGGATAAAGATGAATACATGGAAGAACCAAAAAAGATCAAATTAGAAGAAATTTTATTTAATATGAACTCTGGTGCTCCTAGTATCGTATCATCGGGACTAATTCAACTCAAGAAACTCATTTGGGGAAAAGATCCACGTAAGATAACGTGGATCACATAACGATGAAGAAAGACTAACTTCATTTTCGTTCTAACTCTAAAATTTCAAATGAAATTTTAATTGTAAATATTTTTTTCAGGTGTGGATTCTTCTTTGGATGTTATTCATACAACAACTATTCGTCACACTGGACAAAGAAGATGAATACATTTATAATCATTCAATTAATACACTGGTCGCATTGACAATTGAGAAGCACGATATTCTTCTGCCACAGCTTCTTGACCAGTATGCCCCAAAGGTGCCGAAGGTGCTACTGGACAAAGTACAGTTGAAATTAAAACTTGGAGAAGTTTTGTGTAAAACGTTATCCAGCCTTGGTCCTATTTCGGTCAACTATGCCAGTCCAATTTTGATTGCAGCACAGAGAAATTCTTCGTCAGGGGAGAATCCCCAAGTGAATAATTTCTGCTTATCAAGTGATCAACGCTCTTATGCCAAATTTAGGAGCTGAAATTGAATCATACCTTGTAAAGTACCTTGTAAGAAATCAAAATTTTGTGAAATTGCTAATTACTAGCAAAAAGGAACTGTATTTTAATAACGTTTACGTTACAATGAAAATGTTTTGGCCTGTTTTAGATTCGGCAGTGGCTTTTGGCTGGGTTAGATCATGTTGGACAAGAAGCAATTGTCCGAGTAGCAATTTGGAACTTAATTGAGACTCTGGTAAAAATTCTGGCTGACAATGTTGACAAAAATCGTTGGATGGGAACTGCCTGTACAGTATTTGCCAGAGAAGCAAGCGTTAGAAGCAAAATGTGAACCATTGGGTGAAGATGATCGCGAACGACAGGCACGTGAACGAGTTCGATTTGAAGCGAGAGAATTGGCCATGAAAATTTTAGACACAAATTGCCAGCAGCTGAACCAAATAAAAATATTGTAGACTTTCTTTATAAAGTTTTTACTGTGCTTATTTATAAACCGAGAGTTACAGTAGAGCCGGTACTGCCAAAATGTAAACCGCTTAATATGTTTACTATGTTTACCTTATCTGTCTGTCAAAGTCGGTTATTGAACCTCTTGGCAACCTCCTTGAGGTCAAGATTAAACTTTTTGCGTCCACAATCGAGGTAGCGGTTTTACCTGAGTTATTCAGCTAGAATTCAGCGAAAATTGGACCTGGCGTATGTCCATCATTACTCGAGTTAGTTTAATTATTGTTCCAGTTCAATGCTCATCTGATTGAAAATTGAAGTAAATGACCTCTAATTGAACTAAAGCAAAATGACCTCGTTTTATTACCTATTATATATTTCATTTATTGGTGTTTTCGCGCTACCCGGAGGAGACTTGCAGAAAAGTGTCGTTCATGGGTGAGCGTAAGCGTTTACGACATGGTACCTACTTATGTCGTTCCAGTTGAGGGACTATTTTTAGGAAAGAACTTAAATTTTCTCAAACTATAAATTGGAAAGTGAATAGTGTGACCCTTTGTGACGAAGCGTATAGGATCCTTTCTCCTTTCGAATTCGGTGTGCCAGATCTTAGTCCTGATGAAGAGAAAGGAGGACGTAAATTCTTCTATGTTCCAGCATCCATCTGTCGTTTGGGAAGCTAGGACCAGTTGGAATCAGGACAGACTCCGAGAAAGTACTTTCCTTCTCAAAATATCTCTTTCAAGACAACTACTCTTTAGTAACCAATCACAAGGTTTACCTAAACTAACCTAAAAATTCATCCCTCATCCCTGTCATTTTTTAAAAAAAAAAAAATTAACGCTATTACTCTGCTGTTCATTGTTGAAGGATTTCACACAAAGTGATCATTGAAGAGTTTGTAGGTAAGTTCACCAAAATCGAAGCAAGGGTTGAAAATTACTTGAATTTTCAAAATATTACATGAAATTTTTGGGTGATTCTCAGAAGTTTTAGTTACTTTTGTTACCCTGTAAGCGTTGAAACGCAAATTGTGACAAAATATAATTTTTTTCCCCGAAATGTCATATTTTGAAAAATTTTATTTTGTAGTAAATCTTCATCCTGTTTTGCTCAACGCATCGCTTCACGACGAGTGGTAACTTATACAGTTGAAGATTAATTTAAGATTTTTTTTTATTATGTAAGACTTGTAAATCGTAAATTAGATTATACGATACAAGTTCCGGAAAGTTCGTAGCTTTCGTCGTTACGATCTCCAATTCCAAAATTCACATTACGATTTTCCTTGAGTCAATTTTTATTGCTCTGTCGTTTCCCTAATGCCAAATGTGAATCCCAAAATTTTCCTTTGCTGGTCGTTCGTTTTTTTTTTTTGCACAAAGGGAAGTTGGCACCTTCCACTTTCTTATTTTTTCTTTGACGTCAATTTGACTCAATCTACCAAAAGGTTAGAAACTTTATCTTGACTGACTGAAGATGTTTGGAGAAAGTGTGGTGAATTTAAAATGATGCGCTTTCTTCTTTTTTTTTTCTTAGATAAAGTGCTGTATATTTCCATTTTTTTTTATGGATGGAAAATCAAATCCGATAAATTTCCACATTTTTTTTCCAAGAAAAAGACTTTTTTTTAGTAACATTTGACATAAATTCGTTCATTCACTAAAAGAAAATTTATGGCCTGAATCTATGCATCCGTTTAGTCTTTCCTCACCTGTTGAGTTTTTTTTTTAAAGGTAAAGTTCTTACCTGCTAATTCATTTGTGTTGTCGAAATTGAAAGGATTCGAATGAATGGTTGCTTGAATTTGACAAGTTTTTAATGAGGTTAAACTTTCTCTTCCTGTCGTTGACTTTCTCACGAGTAAACTAAAATCCGCATTTCATTTCGACTTAATGTCAACAAGAATGAAAGTTTTTGGGGGTCATATCTCGAAAAACGAAGGCTACAAAAATGACAAGTGACAAAAATAAAGTGCAGAGGACTTTGTGTGCCATTAGTGCAGTTTAGACTTTCGCAAACTTTTGACAAGTAAACAATTTTGAGAACGATTTTACCTTTTAGCCTTGAATTTTTGGTTGAGCATGTTTGAAAACTCAAAATTTTTTTTTAAGGAAAAGAGAGAAAGCGGGAATTTAATTTTAAGCTGACTTGACTTTCACTTTATGGGTTTTAGTGCAACTAAATTCGTACGTTTTGCTTGTTTACAAAAAAAAAAAAATTTCAAAGAGACATTTCACTTTTGAAGTTTTACCCAATAATAGTAGGAATTCTAAAGTCGGGACAAACCTTTGAGTTTTTTAGATCTAATTTGTGGGATTTGTGTAAATATTATAATTTTACAAAAAGAAAGTATTACAGTTAGGAGAAGCAAAAGAAAACGGTGTTATTTCAATTTTTTTTTCTTTTTCGTAACAAATTACTAAAAGGGAAAAACTTATGGTTCGGAGAACGCAGAAGGATATGACACTCCAAAGTGAAACCCTGAACTTTCTCTCGCTTTCTTTCTTTTTTTTTGCTATAAACGTCAAAGACACAAATTGACCTCTNGACACTCCAAAGTGAAACCCTGAACTTTCTCTCGCTTTCTTTCTTTTTTTTTGCTATAAACGTCAAAGACACAAATTGACCTCTCATGACACACGTTGAAAGTGCGAAAAAACCAAGGCAATAACATTTTTTGCCAATTTTATTCCCAGAAGTTGGTGACAACGCGTTATTTCGAGTGAAAAAATACTTTTTTTTTACATTTTTTTTTGTACCAAATTTAAGCATTTTAAAAGTCGTTATTGTTACCAAGCAACTTTATTATTTTTCATTTTTTGACGCTTGTGATTTTCGTTCGTCTAAAAGATTATTCCTAAAACTTGATCTAATTAGATTTGTTATTTTGAACTGTTATAGAATTCTTGGAATTTTTTGTGACTTTTGAAATTTCAAGTGAAAATTTTGTGGAATATTTTTTTTTTAAACTTGATATGTTTTTTTCTTCTATAGGAAGTTACTATCGACTCTCTCAAAAAGTTTTTTCCGTTTTGAAATAAAAAGTGAGACTTTTGTGCGTTATTTTCTTTTGAGTAAACTCTCACAGTGAAAGTTGATATTTTTTGGTGAGAATGAGGTCAGTTGAAGTGGTTCTCATCTTATGGATTGTCACGTTCACTCTCCAGGATTCCGTGGCACAACGTCGACAACCAAAACCCACCACTGGTCTTAACCAAACGACAGGAATTACAGGACGAAGTGGAGGTGGGATACTATTAGGTGGGTCACGAAATAATGCTACAAGTGGAATCAATGCCCTTCGAAATTTAAGTAGAGGTCAAGGATTAAGTGTTGGTGGGGCTACTTTAGCTACAACTACAATTTCTCCACTATTTTCTCCAGTGTTAGTTGAAAGTGGATCACAGAATGTTTCTGTTGGACTACTAGTTCCATTTTCGTTATTTTATCGACGAGAATATGAGCGTGCTGTTGCTAATGTTTTTGGAGCTATACAAATAAGGAAAAATGAAAATTGACTATTTATTTAGTAAATACAAGTTTACTATACATGAAGTTTCGACCTTTATGATTACTGTGAGTCCAAGTCCCAAAGGTAAGTTGAAAATTTCACACTTTACTTCATGATAGTAAAAAGAAATAAGGTCACAAGCTTAACTTTTTGGGCGAGCAAGGGGGTAGATATTAAAATATTTATAAATGACCCTTTCCTCGTTGGCAAAGGCGTAACATCCTGAAAATTTGTGACAACTTTCACGATCCCTTCACGGACGATCCTTGAAATTTTCAGGATGTTGCCTCATTGCTGTGTCACTTTATTTGCCCTTACAATATTGTAAATTTGGGAATTTTTGCAAATTTCACAAAAAACTAACGATATTGGGAATGTTACAGCAAACACGGGCTTGTTACCTCAAAAAGCGTAAAAAGCACGTTTTTAACATTATGCACAATGCCCCCAATGCATTTTAAATAAGAATTGGCCCAAAGATGGAAAAGGTCCTAAACCTAACCTAATTTCGCAATTGCGGAAATTTCAGAAATTTCAGAAATTGCGGAAATTTAGAAATTTCAGTCATTTTGAATGTTTGATTTATTTGATCATGCCTAGATACTCACGTGAATTGTGTTAAATAATTTGTTACTTTTGACCTTTGCCCTCTCTAACTCTATGAAACAAAGCACTTTCTCCTGACTCATTTCTCAAAGTCGAGTCAATTGAGACGCTTGAAAGCTTTTAAGGTTGATTTGGTCTATCAAAATAGACAATCCGTAAGGAATGTGCACAAAATGGCAAAGAGCTGGTAATGAATACTTAACCAACGATATAGTTACTTCTCACTCCTTGCACTTGTAAACCGTCGCCTCTTAAATATTTACTACAAACTATTTTAGACCGTACTCATAACAAGCCTAAAACCAAGTACCGTAGAGCTGGAAGCACGTAGACTAATTAAAAATTTATTTTAATTGTTTTACTCATTAATTTTCATTTCATTTAAGATCAGACTAGACTAACTTTGGTTTAACTTTAGGTTTAGTTATTTCTAACAATTCATTTAGGTAATAATAGTTTTTTTTTAAAGTTAGCGTATATTTTTTTTTTACCTCAGCACTCCAGTTGATGTAAACGTAAAGGTTGAAGTGGGCAAATTAATGGTAGGTGCTTTCTCTCTCCTGTCACTTTCACTTTTGGAACTTCCACTTATACCACTTAGAACCGATGAGTGTCTGTTTTGAAAAGCTCTAGTTTCTATTTTGACCAAACATCCGAATTGTCTGAAGTTACAGGATGACATGTAAGTAGGGGAGTGGCCACTTGGAGTGACAAAGGACCTTAAACAGAAAAGAAGAACATTGTCGAACCCAAACACGTTGGTCAAAGTAAAGGGACGTGTGTTGACTTTATGTTAAACAGAATAAACATCACACGCGTTTCAAAAAAATTTACGTTTTTGACAAGAAAATAAATCTGGGCCAATTAAATACTAAGTTGGTGACATGACATGTTACTTTGTCAAACTCCAGTATGGTTTCCGTTTGCTTTACATCGCAGAGGTTTGGAGTTACGACAAATTCATATGGTGGACCATTTTGACAAGAGGACATATCACTTCTCATAATGTTCAAAAGTCTATGCGTCATTTTTCTAAAAAAAAAATATGTTAGCCTACTCTACCATCTACAGTTTGTAAAAAAAAAAAAAGTGAGTGGTTGACGAATAAATTGCATGGTTTTTCTTCCACAAAAAAAGTCTATTGTTCCGCCTCCCTCATCTTTTGACTTGTCTCCTTCCAAAAGAGTGGACATTGTCGTAAAAACCTTTAAGAGAAAGGATATAGTGAGTAGTGAAAGTGGTTTCCTAAATCAATTTAATGTTGTCTATCCATCTCCATTTTCCTTTTATTTACAATCCTTTTCTCCTTTGCCTTTAATACTACTAATGCTATTTTAATGGGTATTTTTGAAATTAGCATAGGAGAACAAGAGATACGCTTGCCAAAAAGTTTTGGAAAGAACTTCTTTCTAGAAGGGAAAGAGTCTTATAGAAGAAATCGAACACGCTAGTGCCCTTCTCTCTTTTTTAGAATCTTTAGTACTTAAGAATCTAGGAATGATGGGTGTATGGTTTAGTGCAGTGAAGTTGAAAGGACCATAGTGTCTGATCTACTCGAGTAGTGTGAATGTCTACTACTTTCACCACTGGAGAAAGCATTACTATCTGTACTTCAACCAGAACAAACAGACATGCTTTCAAATGAGCCCTTCACAAGACTTTTCTTGACACGTGCCGAAGGAGAGGAGATGCCTTTACTAACTTTTCCTTTTTGAACTGATTGAAAATGAGAAATATTTGAAATACCCGATGGAAATTTTTTTTTTTAGAAGATATGGTTAAAATTGAAGGACACAGAGACAATTAGATCGAAAATAAAAAGTGCGATTTTTTTCGATCAAAATGAGAACACCTCCTCTCCTATTTTTCGAACAACTCGAGGATCGCTCCTAAATAGATTCAGAACTTATAATCAAATAGAGCGACAAAGCAGAGTCTCGACACTAAACTTTTGCAACATTCATATGTTTCAGGCTGAAGATCTTTATGGGTCACAAGGGTCATTAGGCTTGGTAAAGTTAAAGGTTAAAATAACCTAATTAGTTGAAGTATTTCAAATTTTGAAGGAGTAGTGATAGAGGATATTAAGTGGTAGAGGAAAGTACTAAAAACTCTAACGTGTTAATTATTATATTAAAATTAATCATTTAAAACTAAGGTCTAAGGTTAATAAATAAATCTCTCTCTCTTTCGTCTTATATCCCGGGTATTGAAGCAAATGAAGTTTTTAGATTTCCTAGTGAAAGCCTCGAGGGGCTTAGTCAGCCGTAGATGAGTGTAAATACATGACAGCGTTTCGACAAAGTACGGAAAATGCTTTGAGGAACTTTTTGATTAAATTCACTACCACACTTTCACTTTCTATTCACTTTTACTCAAATTTTAGGGTAAAAGTTTCTATTTTCCAGTTGTACCCTACCAACCTTTAACTCTTATTTGTGAGAATATGGAGCAAACTGCTAGATTTTACTCAACTAATAATTAAAGTCTCATTTGTAGTTTTTCATCTGCTCCTAGTTTCAGCAAGGTTCATTTAATTCAATTTTCTATTTGTGCGAAAATGACATAAGTAGATTTATAAAGGCACGCCCTTCCTAAACCCTGTTGATTCCATTACGTTTTTATTGAGAAAATTGCTAACGGGTTTAAAAAAAATTAAACACTCATGGAAAAGCAAAATTGACCTAATAAATCGAATAATTGTTGCACTATTTGCTCCTACTGACGCCACTTTGCTAAAAGTAGGTCAATAAGAATTGACATGTCAAAGACTCAAAATCTGATAAGGGCTAGTACACTTGTTTGACAACCTTAAGGCTGCGAATACTTTGACAAAATAGAAAACTTGGTGTTTAGCTAAAAAGTTTATTTTTAACATTGAGAACAAAACGAAAGTGAAAACGACGACTCGGTTTCATAAAGAAAGTAGAACTTTTGTCTTAATCAAATTTAATGTTAATTTACATTTTGATTTAAGACAGAGCACGAGGAGGCACAACTTTATACTTTTTTTTTTTTTTTAATTTACTTCTTTTTTCTTCTTCTTCTGTAAATTTTCATTACACAGAAAATTAGTACAATTCTTATTCATTCAGTGCTACGCTCAAAATGAAATGTAAAAATTCCAAGAAGTGTTTTTAAAGTCTAATTCAAACACGTAGTGGAGGCAAGCACTTAAGCGTGTGCTGTGGGCGTAGTCATGAACACTGTAACTTGACCTTTGACCCCTTTGCTAGATCGCTTTTTGTTAAAAAGCTTCGCAAAGACATAGTGTTTTTTTTTCCAGATAAATAAGTGTCATCAGTATTGACATCGTGTTACTTTTAGTTCACCTGTAACTAAAAGTTAGTAATCTACGTCACTTCCTTGTTAAAATGAGCAAGTTTTTTCTAACTTTGTAGTTTTTGGCTCGTGTGCCTTTTTATGGTGAAAATGGAACTTTTGAAAATTGCGAAATTATTCCGCTGCGTGCTCCTTCGCCTACATTTTAATAATGCTTTAATTTTTAGGCCTGGTTTCAGTAAAAACGCCGAGTTTTTTAAATTTGACTTGCGGGCGAATTGAGTCATGAAAGTGGAAGTAAAAGGGATAAAAAAAGTTGAAAAATTTTGTTCAGAACATGAAGACGAGCGGAAATTGTTCTGTTCCTATCAGGCAGCACAGCAGGCCTCTTCACCCATTCAAATTTCATGCTCCGAAATTTTGTCTCGTAGAAAAGAAGAAAAAAAAAGTTGAACAAGGTTTTTTTTTTCTTTTCAAAAGCGGAAGTTTGATCTTCCTCCTCTTCCCATTTCCCGTATGGAACTTAACGATTTTTTGTACACAAAAGTCGATTTTTTCTTGAAAATAAGCCTATTTTTGGCTTCCAAGGCTCAAAGCTCCTTTTTTTGCAATTAAATGAGTGTCTTTTCCTTTGTTCTTTGAAACGAGGAGGGTGTTTGCTCAGGTGTAATTTTGTAATTAAGGTGTATATCTTCTCAAAAGGAATGAAAACATACTGTGAGAAGACGCACGTCCTTAAATCAACAGAAATGAACAAGTTTTTATTCTTTTGGGCATTTTTTTTTATTGTATTCGATATATTCGAAGGTTTTTTTTTTGATTTGGTGGGAGTGCTCTGTCAGGTGGAAAAGCAAAAGAAGGTTCAATTTATAAAGAATCCTGCCCAATTCGCACTACCCTCCCCCCCCCCCC
>JABASK010000943.1:0-11239 GCA_019776465.1 Rambutanura hunanensis | reverse complement strand
TTCGTACACGAATGCTACGACGGTGAGCCTACCACTGTCCATTACCGGGACACACAATCGAGATTCACTTCATGGAAGGATTCCATTGAAACCGCTTAAAGAACCCACCACTGCCTGCGTCTCTTGTGCTGTTCGAGATGCACTTAAAGTAAGCATTTTGAAAAAAAAACATGAAAACAGTTCAAAAAGTTTAGTTTATGCTTGAAAAAAACAAATTGGAAAAATTTTACATTTTTTTACAAAAAATAGCTCATCAAGTCAGACGACGAGGCTGGCCCCACCACTTTAATTATCCTCAACAGCTCCCCAGCACCCGAACTGATACGAGAATTGATCAAAGTTAATGAAATCCTTGAAGAAAAACCACTCAAACTAGTGTTAATTACTTATGCCGAAGATTTTGACACGTTTAGTCAATTGCAATTTCTACCTTATTCATCCCTCTACAGGATTCCAGAAACCCAGTTTCCGTCCAATTTAGAACAGAATGATATTTTGAATGACGTTTTCCTTCAAACTGTGACAGATGCAATTAGCACCCCACTTGTGAAGGTACGAACGGTTTTTTTTCTTATCAGTTTTATTTTGTTAAAGTTTAATTGCGAAAAAGTGAAGCACCTTTCAATAGGAATGACACCACAAGGAACTTGTTCCAATTTTTTTTTAAACACAAAAATTGAACTTTTGTAGGTTCATCAAACTCTTAAGTGGCCAAATAGTGAATGGCAAGCACAAGGACAATTTTTAATGGAAGAAAATCTTGGACGAAATACATGGGTGACCATTACGACAGAAGAAGTTGGAGATGTAGATGGGTTCCAATTAATTAGTCCAAGTGGAAAGGAATTCGATTTGCCATTACACGCAGAAGGACTTGTTTTCATCAAGGTCCCGGGAGTTGCAGAGGTGAGTGTCTTGAAATTCAAGTTTTGATCTAATTGATTTCCGCATTTTTTTTTGTCAACTTTTGAACAAATGGTTTAATTTTCAGGGTGGAATTTGGAAATTATATTATAAATTTCTATCATAACCAAGCACCTAGGCCAATTAGTATTGATGTGATTACTGAATCTCGGAGAGATGAAGCGGTATCGGTCAAATTTTGGGCTCAAGTAACACTTCCAGCCCTAGCCAATACGAATTCAAGTCAAACTGAAATTGTACGAGTTTTTGCTGAAGTGTGGCAGGGAGAACTTCCGGTTACTCAATGCCAACGTGACAGCTACAATTATTTTGCCAGGAAAATTACATGTACCTACTTCAATCACCGTCCGTTTGTTTGATACTGGCAGTGGAGGTTGGTTTGGTCATAGAATGATTTAAATTCAGAATAAATTTTCATAAATTAAAAAAATAAAATCATATCAAACTCATCTGCAGATCCTGATATTACCTGGGGAGATGGAATATATTCGGCCTTTTTTACTCAATTGGGATCAATGCCCGGATTCTTTACAATTTCTGGATACGTCGATGACAATAGCGGGCATGCTGTTGTTCCTGTTCATACTAACATTACTAGTGGGCATTTAGGTAAGAATCGAAAATTTATATTTTAGATTTTAACTTAAATTAACTTAAATTTACTCAAATTTCCCGTTGTAGGAGAAGAGTCTTGTTGCGGAAGCAGTGTTCCACATATTTCCACAACACCAACCGGGGCTTTCGTCCGAAAGGTCATTGCTCCTTCGTTCCAAATTATTCATGGCATTGGTTTTGGAGAAGATCCATATTCCACCTAGTCGTATTACTGATCTCCGTGTTGAAAAAATGATGGAATCTTCATCTGAACTAAAATTGAGCTGGACTTCACCTGGCGGTGATTTTGACAAAGGAAAAGGTATTAAAGGAATCCTTAGAATTTTTGTTCAACATCGATACAAAAGGTCGAAGGTTAAATTATTTCCTCTAAATTTTTAGCATTGCGATACGAAATACGCTGCTATACTTCTCGAGACGCATTGACCAATGAAAACTTTGCCATTCAGGGAATTTTAGTCCACACTTCCTTGACTCCGACACCTGAAGAATATGGAACACGTCAAAGTTGTACCGTGGGAGTTCCATGGGCCAACGAAGTTTTCTTTTACGGAATTGTCTCCATTGACAGTGCACTCAACCGTGGAAAAGTTTCCAACTTGGTGTCTGTCCTCATCAAAGAACTTCCAACATCTACCGTCAACACTTTCGATGCCTGGGAAGATGACGCCTTGGTCTACAATTTGACCTCTTACAGGTCACTTTCACATCAACATGAAGACAGTCTTTTTCAAACAGGTGCGACATGGTTCAGAAGTCTTAGTGACCTCGAACTCTATATCATCATTGGTGGAACTGGAACTCTGCTAATACTCGTATTCCACATGTGTCCTCATTCTTGTCTGTGTTAAAAAAAGTAAAATCAAAAGTCCTGAAAATGGGCCACCAGCCTACCAAACTATTTATTTGGACAATGGTGTTAAATCTGAAACCGGTTCAAAACTTAATGATGGAATGAAATGTTGTTGGGAAAATGAAGGGCATTCACCCGTAGCGTGTCATCAGAAACAAAATGACCTCAGACCAACTTACTTTACTGACAATTCTTCATATATTCCTGCCTCTGCTCTTTGTTCACCAGTAATTCAGCATGATGATCGGAGTTCTATTTATAGAGATCTCTACGTTTCGACCAGTCAGCATCTACCAATAAGTCATCCAGATTCGAGTTCGGTAGATTCGAATCATTCCAAACCATCTGAATCTGGAAGTACCATTCCGTGTCACCCTGCTCATCGTGGGTACAATCACTTTCAGAATTCTGGAATGAAGTTAGCTACGCAGTCACGATCCCCTTCAGATGATGAAGATGGTGGGTTTGCGAGATCACAGTTAAACTGTACACCGGATTCAAAAGGTCATTACTACGACTATGATTTTGACAGTCCTTCTGTCTTACAATCTCGCTACGATAGCGGAAGTCCAAACAATTATAGTAAAAGAAAAACAAGGCATATTTCATTTGTATAAGTGAGATGTCCCTAAAGTTTGTTCCCTCACAAATATGATCTCTTGTCAAAAAATCTTTGAAAAAAACTCGGTCACCTCAATCTCATGATGACCAACTATACTCATCAATCATTTTTAAATATGTAAGTTTAACTTATTATATAGCATTATATGATTTGAAAATTTGTTAATAAGCTAATTCTAAGTCTAACTAAGCTACGTTTTGTTTTGTTTACCAACTGATTTTGTGTAAACTGTTCATTTTTGTATACTGCTCAAAGAATAGTATAATTATTAGCTAAGGACCTTCTTGCTTTTATGTATTTTTTCTACATTGTGTTCATTTCCTACCTCTTTCATAATTAATTCTCCCACCTAATGAAGTCTAAGGCCTTTAAATACTTTATGTTCTTCACAAAAAAAAATTGCAACTCGTGTTGATTATGTTTGTTATAGTTTTATTACTTTAGTTGAATACAAAGTAAAAGTCCTCATAAATAAATCTACGTTGTCATTTACACCACCGGTTGAAAGTTAAAGATACCACATCAGCAGTACTCTGTTAAAGTAACAAGAAATTACAAATTCTCATTCCGAATTACCAACAAAGGAGTGATGGCGTTATTTTACGTTTTAGTTTTTAACTTCCCGCATTCTCAAGTTTACCAATTTTGAGATAACGAAAAACTTTCTCCCCTATTCAGTGTTCGGTCAATGATGGGGGGGTCATTGAAATACCGTGAATTCAAATTTAATTGGCGGGAAGTATCCGCACTCAAGTTTTGTTTGTCTCTTCTCCTATCCTCAACCTCCGTGTGTCTACTAAATGCTGGATTTGTTTTCCCTTTCGGTGTTTCGGGTAATTCGGGTGAAGAAGTGAAGTCGATAAATAACGAAACAGGTGAGTTTTATTTTGTTTCTGTTACATTATATTCTATACTTTTATAATTCATTCCTCTTTCTGAAAGTCTTTCTTAAAGTAGGTAAGTTTCTAATGCTATTCTAAATGTTTTGTTACCAGTTACGTGCAGGCTTGGAAAGGCAACAGGGAACAGGGCGATAATGTCGGATCGTTACCCAAATGTGCCGCTGGAGAAATCAAAGGGAAAACAAACGCCTACTGAACGTCTTGTTGGTAATGGTAGCAAATAAATAGCGACAACACTTTTAGATTCATGGCTTGACTACTCATCACATCGACGTTACACATCCGCATCCATTTTTTTCAAGAGAACGTCGATATTCATATTTGCAGGTGGAATGTTCCTAGTTACCGTTGCCGGTTTTTCGCTATTGCTAGGGTTCGGAAGATCATTCGCCGCAGCTAAGAAACGCGAGAAAGTCGTAGACCAAACCATAATTAATAGTATTGAAGGAAATTCACTTGCACTAAAGGCCTTAGGTTGGGGATCTCTAATAGCCATCACTGGCGTTGGAGCTATTTCCTACGGAATTTGGAAGGCAACTGGTGCTTCTAACGTAAGTAAACCGAACGTACGACACTGTTCTACCAAACTGTGCGACTGTGCCCTTGTGTCTTGTGGAAGTTGTATTTACCTTTACCATAAATGTTTAACAGTTCCAAGAATTTCGCCAAATTGTTGGAAGGAGGTTGCCACAACTTACTAGAAATGAAAATGGAGGACGAACAGAATTCAATAATTTAACAGAACTGATTCAATACATTATAGACGAAGATAATCGAACTAAACAACATTCGACAACAGATTCAACTCCCGTAGTCAGTTCAAATTCTCAGCAGAATACTGAAGAAAAATGAAGTAAAAAAAGGTTTTCGTCTCTTAACTTGACAGCCGACCGTGACTTCTCTAAACTTCGGTTGATTTAGTTTAACAAAAGTCAAGCTAACAAATTCAAAGAAGCCAGACCCTAAATACGTTTTATTTCTTTCTGGGGACTTGTCTTTAATTTACCTCTAACTTAATCTTAACCTAGACGGATGAGAAATGTAGATAATTCATGAAAATGAGTTTTTCGCTGTAATTTTACCTTAGATTTTCTACAATAATGCTTATGTAATAGGTAGAGTCATATCTCCGCTGCTTTCCATTGTAGGTCGTTCTGGAATACATTGAGAATTGTCCGGGAAATATCTCTTCACATATTCGACTATGAAGTCATAAATTTCCTGCCGTTTACTTGCCACTTCTTCATCTTTGAACCAGTTTTTGATTCTGATGGTCCTACCACTTGTAAAGTTAGTAAATGGACTTCGAAAGAAAGCTTCGGTATAACACAGAACATAGAAACCACAATCCCATCCATTTGGTTGAAACGGAACACTGGGCATAATACCCGCCACTGTATACCGATCAAAGATTTTTGTCACAGCGCCCTTTCTTGTCTATAAATTCAGTTTGAAATAGAAATTAGAATATTAACATACTTTTCGGCAAACGAAAATAACAAACCGCTTGGTCATACATTGTGCTCAATTTGAAGGTATTCTCTCAGGGTAGTAAACAGTCTGGCGCGATTTTCAGGTCCGAGAGAGTCAAAGATGATAATGCAGGGTCTTTTTACATGAGCTTTATGTGAAGTCGATTTTGGTAAATCTTGCTGCACAGGATTAGACGCAAATGAGGAAGTTTCAGTATTTTCGACATTATCACTCGAGTCCATATTTTCTTCACCTAAATTATAGACAAGATTTCGGATTTCGTAATTAACCTAAATGAATTATAGGATAATTCAATTTGTTTTATAATACTAACGTAGGAATCGAATCGGAGTTAAATTCCCTGTTCTAGAGTTATCTAGTTTTTCGGGGTTTAGCGCTTCGCGCCATTTTGTTTGCGACTTTTAGGAGCGTTATAAGAATTTTAAGTTAAGAAAAGATGATTCGCGCTTAAAAAAGTAAACAATGATTCTAATTTTCCTATCTCCATTCGGTCGCCCCAAAATACCCCAGAATCGCTATGCTCTCCCCGGGAATCGATCCCCACCCCCAACCCCCACTGGGGACTGCGAATGTATTTCTGTAAAAATTTGTTGGTCCAAAAAAAATTTTTTTTTGATCAACTTTTTTGTATCACCCAAATTTTCAATAAAAAATTCTTTGGTCGAAAATTTTTTTTCACATTAAGTTTTTTGTATCATCCAAATCTTAAATAAAAATTGTTCGGATGACTACAAAAAAATTTATGTCATCCTTTCTGGATTTTTGTATTTTCGTATTTATCACGTTTCGTAGTCGGAAATTAGTTCCCAAAATTCACAATTCTCAGAGAAAATGGAACCCTCTGGACACCGTATGCATATGAGGCCACAAAAGTCTTATCACTTCCCAACTTTATAAAAGAGAAAACGATGTGAAATGCGTAAAAAAGATGTAAACAACTCACAAGATTCTTTGGCGTTTTCAGAGTTCTCATCGACATGCGTCATCACAACATCTGGACCATTTCTATCACCATCATCTAAAAAATTTGCCCAATTTTGTCATATTATAGTAAGTCATGAGTGTTTATCAGACTACTCAATTGGTTGTTCTTGTACGAAAATCATTCGCTCTTCTTAAGACATGTTGTTGGCACTGTACCTGTCGACATCGGTTCAGGAATCATATTTTGTGGCTTCTTATTGGATGCCCGTTTTGAGTTTGGACGTTGAGTCACGAGTGGAACCAATCCAGGAAAACAGAGGACAACAAGAAACCAGTGAGAACTATATCAAAGACAATTTAACTTGAATGTACTGGAAAGTCATAACACATGGACAGAACACAAACCAACATTTCAAAATGTTTTCTTACTTCTCGTTGATGGGAATAAATAGGAAATCCTTTTCAAATATGTCCACCTTTTTCGTCCAATTCTTTACTCGACAATTGCCTTTTTTCCGCGCAAGTTAGGTTATTATCGTATTCGTATGTATTGACTGACTTTCGCTTGATAGATGGTTTAGTTGTCAGTCTCTTGTAAAAAAATGTATTGAAAACATAAGCCTTTTCTTTTTCTTCAGGACTCAATTGATCCACGATATGACGCATCCAGAAATCCATCACCTGATCATTCAAATACTGAAGATCACCTAAACAGGCAATATCTCCAGCAGTTACAGTAATGGAACTATCCGTATAAAAGTTAGAATCGCTCTCCACAGGGATGACAGGATAATGAAAAAGCCTAATAAAATCAACTTGTTTTAACTTAGGCTTCCACGATATTGTATTTCGTAATATCTAATTATTAACACTCACTTTCGTGATTCATCTATGATAAACTTCTCCGACTTAATAACGAGAGGACGCGGAGGTTGAAATTCTGCAGCAGAGTCTTTATGATCTAGTTTTTCTTGTGAAGTATAACCGTGCCCTCGCCAATCTACTTTTACAAGAACGCCCTTTCTTCCGATATTTTTGGGACATCCGGCTGAACCATTAGTCTCATGCTCTTTGCAGGGCTTGTAGATATCCTTGTATAACCGTCGCAACACTGCAGCTTTTTGCTCATCTGCCTCAGAGAACATTATGAAGAATTCTTGGCGAGATGGATCTGAAACAGCAAGACATGGCACGAAAATTATGCGTCAGTTGTAAAAACATAATCAACTGAAACTGAACCGAGTTAACCATAAGTTAAGTAGTGTAACAATTGTCTCACCTCCATGCATTGGACAGAAGTAACATTCACCATTATTTGAATCCATATCCATATTCAGAACCGTTCGAATCCACTTGGCAAGCTTTGGACCGGTAGAAATCTTTATGTAGAATATATGTGGGTCAGAATGACCATATAATGTCAAAATCTGATTCTTAGGAATCCCAATTTTTTTTGTCACTCCTACAAAATTGTCACAAGCAAAACACAAAAACAATTACCCATTGAAGATATCGGAACTAAAAATACAGGAATAACATAGATATCAAGTGTCTGCCATGAAAACATTACTCCTCTAACCACCACAGACTCAGAGACAGAAATGTAAAAATCTGAATCGCAAAAATTAAAATGTGACTCAAGACAGGTGTTGGTGACGCCGATGCGTTACGTGTTGAAGGTGTATGTTATGTAAACAAAGAGTGAAATTCTAGTGTTCATTGAAATATCGAAAAATTAACTTTTGTAATTTCATAACCTTTAATATAACTTATCACTTCAAGTTTTAGTAGCGCAAGGATTCATGTTAGCATTCTTTCTTAGCGATAAACCCACATAATGACAACTACAACATACCTGTATTATACGCGGGTAACTCGAAGAATAANTAGCATTCTTTCTTAGCGATAAACCCACATAATGACAACTACAACATACCTGTATTATACGCGGGTAACTCGAAGAATAAACCAGCCTCGCCGATAGTTGTGCGAATTGAAAATCCGGTTTCGCTACTTGCAATCACCAGATAGGTGCCGATTCGGATGTAGCTGCACGTGACAAGGGTGAACATTGAACAGACATTGCTCTCACAGGTCAAGTCGGAAAGAATCTCAATCACTAAATTACATGAATAAATTACGATTACAGTGAAGCATTGTAAATTAATTAGGTAAGGAGGAAGTCTGACCTTCTTCAGGTGTCGTTCTATCAATCGAGGACTCTTTTCCATTTTGTGAAGCCGACTGCCATAGAAGAGGATATGAAAGGAGATGAGACGAGTCAATTTTGCAATCCTTGGGACTAATTGCCTCTTGAGAATCTTCATTTTCATCCGATGACAGATCAACTACTTCACTTTTAGTTTCATTCTCATCATTGTTATTCTTAAATTGAATATAAAAAATCAAAATCATAAACATCAATAAATAATATAAAATATAAGAAGTAACATACATTCTTGGTCGTGGAGGACTCTTGTAGCGTAGATGTCACACTTGGAGTAGTAGATGTTACATCATCAAGAATTGGACCCATATTGGACTTGGTGCACCGGGTACAAGTCAAGAGATTGATACTATGGACACCGCAGTTGAGGCAGAGGGCGACTTTTCCTTTTTGAAATGATGATGGTGATGTTTTCGGTTGAAATTGTGTTGCGGGTAAACGCTGTGGTGGACTCCCGCTTTGTTGAGGTACTTTGTTTAATTGAATCTGACCGGTTTCTTTTACGTCCTGTATACAATAGGGAAGTGGTTGTTTGAATGAAGATCCATGGGCAAGGTGTTGAGGGGCAGGGTCTGGTCCAGGATCTATAGCTTGAAATCTAGTTGGCTGTTGTACTAAGCTCTTGTCCTATATTACAAAATTAGAATAACAGTTGCTTAATTAGTAAAATATTAAAAATTCTACGTTATGCTGTGTTTCACCTTTGTTTGACGTTTCCTCAAATTTGTGACACTTGCTTTACATCGAGCATTTTTCGAAAGTTCCTGTTGGAGTATAGAGCTGGTGAGATATGGATTTGTAGCATCAGGAAGAACCTGAACTTGAATGTTGGCTATCTCAGTTCCCTTCCGTCTAACAACGACTACCGTGAACTTAAGCCTTTGATCCGCTGAAGTGAAAAAGATAATTACGGTAAGATAAAAGAGAAGATCGTAGACGAGAAGGCTAAATTAAGTAATACGTAGGTATTTTAGATTAAGTCCTTCCCATATTTAGTTTTCTAATCAATCATAAAGACTCTATGTAACATTGTTCTTTACTTTAGAAATAGATTGGGCTGGGCTGTTGGTCGAGTAACAAATCTGAGTAAAAAAGTCGAGTCGTATTCTCGTATTACTTACCGGTGGGTACGTAGATATTATGTGTACCTAAAGAGGACAATGTAAGTGGTAGGATGTACGAGAACTACAGATTTGGCTCGAACAGTCAGGGGAGAATTTGTAAAATCTGAAACACCGGAGTTGTACGCGTTGGTAAAGGCTGATTGAGTTGTTGGGTTACGCTCCTGTTTTAATTTTATGCTGTCCCAGAAAATTGCCTGTTTTCTTTCTGGAAACTTGTAAAACGTTGTCAAAGGGTAATAATAGGTTGTTTGCTGGAAAGACAATTTCACGAACTAATGCTCGAGTTCTTTTTCGAACTGGTACAATACGTCTGCCGCCTGATGCCTGTGTTTCCACGACGAACTGCGGAGGTGGTTGAGGTGGACTGAAAATAAGTTTAGCAAACCGTTAGAACATAGTTACCCAACCTTCTAAACCAGAAATTTGAGAATATGCAATTCATTACATCATGACATTTCTGAAATAAAACAACAAAATGGGATATTACAATCAAAAAGTAGTAACTAACACAAGTAAATAAGATAGTGGAGAGGAGAGCATGGGTAGAGCAGTTGAGGTAGGTATCGACCCTACCTGAACTACCGGAGACTCGCAAATATTGGATATCATTGTGGTCCACAACAGACCATGTCAATCAACAATGAAGTACAACTTAAGCCAGTCCTTAGGCAGTTTAATGTTATTTACCTAATAACCTTAAAAAAATAAGATTCCACAGACAGTGTGGAATCCACACCCACAATTAAATCAACTATGATAAAAACTTTAACTAACTAGTTCCACATAAATACGGTAAAAGAAACAATCCTTCAGTGAACAATCGCGATGCTAAAACACTGCTGAGTAACTCAACTTATCGAGAAATCCAGCGAGAATGAGATCTCTGTAAGTTTAATTTTTAGGAACAAATTTGTTAAAAAGAGGTCGACTGACGGGAGCTCATAAAGTTGCTGTAAGAGTTACAATCGCACGCCTTTTACAATACATAGCGCAGCATCCAAATCGAATTCTACACATTCCTTAACTGAAGAAGTGGTCAGTCTAATTGCTTTACTATCGAGTTTATGAATTTAATTAACTCGCATTTAAATTAAATTATTCATTTCTAATAAATTACTGTTATTATCCTGCAGTTTTGCTGTGAAAATTTTGCATGAAGGTTTATTATCGTCCAAGGTACCAAGCTTTGAGTAACCACAGTTGCATTTCAAGCACTAAAAAGAACCATCTAGATTTTAGAGTGAATAAAAAATCTAGATATGTAAACTTAAACGTTTACCGAAGTAGAAAAATGGTATAATAGGACCAGGTTGGTGTAATAATGGCATCGCAGTTTACTAAACTCAGCGGGTTAGGCACTAGATTTAAGAGCTTATAGACTAACCGTCGAATCCGTGTACAATTTGAATGTCCCGCCTCTCATTTACTTCGCTTTGGAATCTGTTTTCGTAACTTTAAAACGCTTCAACTCACGCTCACGCTCGGTCGGTCGCTCCGTTACCTGTCAACTTTCAACTTTGTGGTGTTTGATGTAACACGGTTTAGTCAAGCAGT